>DWSA01000102.1:0-15601 GCA_018244955.1 Ardaris pityusa | reverse complement strand
GGGTCAGCAACTTGGCGCTGCTCACCCCGCGCGAGCGGGCGGCATTGACGATGACGATGCCAAACACCATGGCGCCCAGCGTGTCCATGGTGAGGTAGCCATTGACGAAACCGTTGGAGAAAGGCTGATGCTGGTAGCTTTCGACGGCAGGGATGGCAGAACCGGCAGGCCACAGCAGAACGGCGAGACCCAGCGCCGCCAGCGCCAGGATCTTGATCGGCGCCAGCACGTGGCCCACGGTGTCGAGCAGTCGGCCCGGATAGAGGGAGATGCCGATCACCAGGCTGAAGTAGACCAGGCTGTAGATCAGCAGGGCCGAGCCATCGTCACCAAACAGCGGCGCCAGCCCCACCTCGTAGGAGACGGTCGCCGTACGCGGGGTGGCAAACAGCGGCCCCACGGCCAGATAGCAGACGGTGGCCAGCAGCAGCCCCGCCTTGCGGCCGATGGGCGCACTCAGGGCATCCACACCGCCCCCGACCTTGGCCAGCGCCACCACGGTGAGCACCGGCAGGCCGACTGCCGTCAGCAGGAAGCCGGCGGCGGCGCCCCACACCTGTTCACCGGCCTGCAACCCCACCATGGGCGGGAAGATGATGTTGCCAGCACCGACGAAGAGCGCGAAGGTCATGAAGCCCAACGCGACTATGTCTCTGGATGTTAATTTTTGGTTATTCATGCTGCGTAATCTGCCTATGACAATGTCAAATCATGACGGAAGTCGGCACGAATGGTTTATTCGTGCAAAAAATCCGCAGATAGTTTTATTAAATTTTTATGTTTCGCGACCTGCGAAGGGCGACAAGTAGAGCGTTTGTGCCAACTGGAGGCAAGTGCGGCACGGCAATCCAGTCACTTCATCCAGAAAATAATTAAGCAATGGTGTTTGATATTGGTGTGGTGCAATTTTGCAACAGATGATAACGCCTCAACCGATGTCATTTGTTACCTCTCTTGCCGTTCGCGGCACCCGCAGGTTCAAGCCACCCGTCCAGTCGAGCGATGAGCCCAAAAGCAACAGGGCGCCCGAAGGCGCCCTGTGTGATGGAATGGCTGTAGGCCCGGCGTCACTCCGCCGGCTTGTGCTTGCGACTCGCCTTGAGCTCGAGAAACTCGATGATCTTGCCGGCCACGTCCTTGCCGGAGGCCGCTTCCACCCCCTGCAGGCCGGGGGAGGAGTTCACCTCCAGCACCAGCGGACCGCGGGCACTGCGCAGGATATCCACCCCGGCCACGTCCAGCCCCATGATCTTGGCGGCCTGCACCGCGGTGGCCCGCTCTTCCGGGCTTATCTTGATCGCCTCGGCGGTGCCGCCCCGATGCAGGTTGGAGCGAAACTCTCCCGGCTGGGCCTGGCGGCGCATGGCGGCCACCACCTTGCCGTTGACCACCAGACAGCGGATGTCGGCGCCGTTGGCCTCGCGGATGTACTCCTGCACCAGGATGTTGTTGTTGGTCTGGATGAAGGCCTCGATCACGCTCTCGGCGGCCTTCTGGGTCTCGCACAGCACCACGCCGATCCCCTGGGTTCCCTCCAGCAGCTTCACCACCAGCGGCGCGCCGCCCACCATGGTGATGAGGTCGGGCACGTCGTGGGTGCTGTGGGCATAGCCGGTCACCGGCAGGCCGATGCCGTGGCGGGAGAGCAGCTGCATCGCCCGCAGCTTGTCGCGGGAGCGGGAAATGGCCACCGAGCTGTTGAGCGCCATGGTGTTCATCATCTCGAACTGGCGCAGCACGGCGGTGCCGTAGAAGGTGATGCTGGCCCCGATGCGCGGGATCACCGCATCATAGCTCTCCAGTTCCCGTCCTTCGTAGTGGATGGAGGGGTTGTGGGAGGCGATGTTCATGTAACAGCGCAGGGTGTCGAGCACCTCGACCTGATGACCGCGCGCCTGCGCCACCTCGACCAGACGGCGGGTGGAGTAGTTGTTGGGCTCACGGGATAAAATGGCGATCTTCATGACAATTCCGCTAGAAGGCAGTGCCTGGGCAGGATGGGGCGGGAGAGTATAAGGTGCCACAGCGCCAAGACAACGCCAATTGTTTCTCCTGACAACAAGACAAACCACACAGAAACGTGCGCTGCCATCCCGCCGTCACTAGCTTGTCAAACGGCGGCACCAGACTGGTCTGTCCCCCAGTACAGGATGCCGCCGTTGTTCATCCAGGATCAATCGGGATTGACCCGGTTGCCACCCCTTTAATGCAGGTTCGGCCCTAGCCAGCGCTCGGCTTCGGCCAGCGTCATCCCCTTGCGCTGGGCATAATCTTCCACCTGATCCTGCTGGATCTGCGCCACCGCGAAATACTTGCTGTCGGGGTGGGAGAAATACCAGCCCGACACCGCCGCCCCCGGCCACATGGCGTAGGATTCGGTGAGCTTCATGCCGATGGCCTGCTCCACCCCCAGCAGTTCCCAGATGCTGCCCTTCTCGGTGTGCTCCGGGCAGGCCGGGTAACCCGGCGCCGGGCGGATGCCACGATAGTTCTCGCGGATCAGCTCCTCGTTGCTGAGCGCTTCGTTGGGGGCATAGCCCCAGTGCACTTTGCGCACCTGCTCGTGCAGGTACTCGGCGAAGGCCTCGGCCAAGCGATCGCACACCGCCTGAATGAGGATGGCGTTGTAGTCGTCGTGCTCCGCCTTGTAGGCCTTGGCGATGGCCTCCTCGCCGATGCCGCCGGTCACCGCGAAGGCGCCGATCCAGTCGGGCTTGCCACTCTCCTTCGGCGCCACATAGTCTGCCAGACAGTAGTTGGGGAAGCCCTGCTTCTCGCTCTGCTGACGCAGATGGTGCAATACCTTGCGCACCTCGCTGCGCGACTCGTCGGTATAGACCTCGATGCTGTCGCCCACCGCGTTGGCGGGGAACAGGCCTATGATGCCGGCGCAGCGCACGCTCCGATCTTGCTCCAGTTGATCCAGCATGGCGTTGGCGTCGGCGTAGAGGCGCGTGGCCTCCTCCCCCACCACCTCATCTTCCAGGATGCGGGGGAACTTGCCCGCCAGCTCCCAGCTCAGGAAGAACGGCGTCCAGTCGATGTAGGGGCGCAGCACCGAGACCGGCACATCCTCGAAGGTCTGCACGCCGGGTTCCCGGGGTGCCGGCGGCTGATAGCCGACCCAGTCCAGCTGATGGCGGTTGGCACGGGCGTGGGCCAGACTGACCGGCTTGGAACGCGGCTGCTTGCGGGCGTGCTGCTCGCGGGCAATCTCGTACTCCTTGTCGATGCGGGCCACGAAGGCGGGCTTGAGCTCCGGGCTCAGCAGGCTCTGGGCTACCCCCACTGCGCGCGACGCGTTGGAGACATAGACCACCGGCTCGGAGTAGTTCTGCTCGATCTTCACCGCGGTGTGGGCCTTGGAGGTGGTGGCACCGCCGATGAGCAGCGGCAACTTGAAGCCCTGGCGCTCCATCTCTTTCGCCACGTGTACCATCTCGTCCAGCGACGGGGTGATCAGGCCCGACAGGCCGATGATGTCGGCATTGACCTCCCGCGCCGTCTTGAGGATCGTCTCGCAGGAGACCATGACCCCGAGATCGACGATCTCGTAGTTGTTGCACTGCAGCACCACACCGACGATGTTCTTGCCGATGTCGTGCACGTCCCCCTTCACGGTGGCCATCACGATTTTGCCGTTGCTGGAACCGCCGGACTTCTCAGCCTCGATATAGGGCTGCAGGTAGGCGACTGCCCGCTTCATCACCCGCGCCGACTTCACCACCTGGGGCAGGAACATCTTGCCGGCGCCGAACAGATCGCCTACCACGTTCATCCCGTCCATCAGCGGCCCCTCGATCACGTGTAGCGGCTTCTCGGCCTGGCTGCGCGCCTCCTCGGTATCCTCCTCGATGAAATCGGTGATCCCCTTGACCAGCGCGTGCTCCAGCCGCTTGCCCACCGGCCAGCTGCGCCACGCCTGATCCCGTGGATCCTCGGCCTGGGCACCGCCACCGCGATAGCGCTCGGCGATGGCCAGCAGCGCCTCGGTGGCGTCCGAATTGAGGTTCAGCACCACCGCCTCGACCTTCTCTTTCAGATCGCTCGGGATGTCTTCGTAGATGGCGAGCTGACCGGCGTTGACGATCCCCATGTCCATGCCGTTCTGGATGGCGTGATAGAGGAACACCGCATGGATCGCCTCACGCACCGGCTCGTTGCCACGAAACGAGAAGGAGACGTTGGAGACGCCGCCGGAGATCATGGCGTGGGGCAGGTTCTGCTTGATGTCCTTCACCGCATCGATGAAGTCCACCGCGTAGTTGTTGTGCTCGTCGATGCCGGTCGCCACCGCGAAGATGTTGGGGTCGAAGATGATGTCTTCCGGCGGGAAGCCCACCCGATCCACCAGAATGCGGTAGGCACGCTGGCAGATCTCGAACTTGCGCTCCCGGGTATCGGCCTGGCCCACCTCGTCGAACGCCATCACGATGACGGCAGCGCCGTAGCGGCGCAGCAATCTGGCCTGCTGGATGAACTTCTCCTCTCCCTCCTTCATGGAGATGGAGTTGACCACCGGCTTGCCCTGCACACACTTGAGGCCGGCTTCCAGCACCTCCCACTTGGAGGAGTCGATCATCACCGGCACCCGGGCGATGTCCGGCTCGCCGGCAATCAGGTTCAAGAAGCGCACCATGGCCGCCTCGGCGTCCAGCATCCCCTCGTCCATGTTGATGTCGATGATCTGGGCGCCGCTCTCCACCTGCTGCTTGGCGACGTCGAGGGCCTCGTCGTAGAGCCCTTCCTTGATCAGCCGCTTGAATTTGGCCGAGCCGGTGACGTTGGTGCGCTCCCCCACGTTCACGAACATGGATTCGGGGGTGATGATGAGGGGCTCCAGGCCCGACAGCCGGCAGGCTACCGGCAGCTCGGGCAGGGCGCGCGGCTTGATGCCCGCCACGGCGTCCGCCATGGCGCGAATATGGGTCGGGGTGGTGCCGCAGCAGCCACCCACCAGGTTGAGAAAGCCGCTCGCAGCCCACTCGCGGATATGCTCGGCCATCTCGACGGCATCGAGGTCGTACTCGCCAAACGCATTGGGCAACCCGGCGTTGGGGTGGGCGCTGACATGGGTCTCGCTGATGCGCGACAGCTCCTCCACGTACTGGCGCAGCTCGTCAGGGCCCAGCGCACAGTTGAGACCGAACGAGACCGGTTTGACGTGGCGCAGCGAATGGTAGAAGGCTTCGGTGGTCTGGCCGGAGAGGGTACGGCCGGAGGCATCCGTGATGGTGCCGGAGATCATCACCGGCAGGCTGTAGCCCAGAGCCTCGAACACCCCTTCCACCGCGAAGGCGGCGGCCTTGGCGTTGAGGGTATCGAAGATGGTCTCGATCAGAATAATGTCGGCGCCACCCTCGATCAGGGCGTGGGTCGATTCGGTGTAGGCGGCCACCAGCTGGTCATAGGTGACATTGCGCTTGCCAGGATCGTTCACATCCGGCGAGATGGAGGCGGTGCGGTTGGTCGGGCCCAAGACCCCGGCCACGAAGCGCGGCTTGCGGGGCTCTTTCGCCGTCCACTCGTCTGCCACCGCGCGCGCCAGCCGGGCCGCCTCGCGGTTGATCTCGGCCGAAAATTCTTCCATCTCGTAGTCGGCCATGGCGATGCGGGTGGCGTTGAAGGTGTTGGTCTCAAGGATGTCGGCGCCGGCGGCGCAGTACTGCTCGTGGATCTCGCGAATCACGGCGGGACGGGTCAGCACCAGCAGGTCATTGTTGCCCTTGATGTCGGTGTGCCAGTCGGCGAAGCGCGCGCCGCGATAATCGGCCTCACCGAGCTTGTAGCCCTGGATCATGGTGCCCATGGCGCCATCGATGATCAGGATCCGCTCCTTGAGACAGGCTTCCAGTTTGTTTGTCACATCCGACTTTTTGTTCGACACCGCTCGTTCCTCTTACATCCATGCAACTGCGTAAACAGCATCCTAACAGCAAACAAATCAAATGGAAATCTAGCCGTCTATCTGTCTATATCAGTGGCCTATATACTCATAAATAGGTAATGAGTAACATGTGACCCAAGAGTACCCTATGCCCGTCCTCAATCCGGACACGTGCTTGCTGTTTACTAAAGAGAAAAATAACTATGAGCGTCTACTACACACTCTGCTTCCTGGCAGCGTTGGCGATCTTTATCGCCTTTGCCAATCAGTATGTTGTGAAGATCCAGACCACCATCGCCATCACCGCGGGCTCCATGCTGATCTCCGCGCTGCTGGTGCTGTTCGGTAAGCTGGGCTGGTTCAATCTGGAACCCCTGGCCGTCAAGACCATGGAGAGCATCGACTTCCAGAATTTCCTGCTGAAGGGGATCCTGGGTTTCCTGCTGTTCGCCGGCGGTCTCGGGATCAATCTGAAAGCCCTGCGCAGCCAGAAGTGGGAGATCACCATTCTCTCCATCGTGGCGACCCTGCTCTCCACCTTCATGGTCGGCTACGGTTTCTGGTTCATCGCCAAGCTGCTGGGCTGGGAGCTGCCGCTGGTCTATTGCATGCTGTTCGGTGCCCTGATCTCCCCCACCGACCCCATCGCCGTACTGGCCATCGTCAAGAAGATGAAGGCGCCGCCCCAGATCGCCATCCAGATCGAAGGGGAGTCGCTGTTCAACGACGGTGTCGGTCTGGTGATCTTCGCCACCGTGTTCGCCGTGGCGTTCGGCGGCGTCGAGCCCACCTTCGGCAGCGTGGCCGGCCTGTTCCTGCATGAGGCCCTCGGCGGCATCCTGTTCGGCGCCGTGCTGGGCCTCATCGCCCATGTGATGATCAGCGCCACCGACGACGGTTCGCTGGAGCTGCTGCTGACCCTCTGCATCCCCACCGCCGGCTTCGCCTTCGCCAACATGATCGGCGTCTCCGGCGCCCTGGCCATGGTGGTGACCGGCATCATGATCGGCAACTGGACCCGTCATTCCGGCTTCTCCGAGCAGAGCAGCCATCACCTGGACCACTTCTGGGAGTTGATGGACCAGTTCCTCAACGCCCTGCTGTTCCTGCTGATCGGTCTGGCGCTGGTGCTGCTGGATCTGGCCTGGCGTGACTGGATCCTGCTGGTCATCGCGGTGCCGCTCTGCCTCGCCTCCCGCTTCATCAGCGTGTCGCTGCCCTACATGGCTTTCCGCCGCTATCGCAGCTACAACAAGTTCTCGGTGCGGATCCTCACCTGGGGCGGCCTGCGCGGCGGTCTGGCCATGGCCATGGCGCTGGCGCTCCCCTCCGGCGTCATGATGCTGCCGGAACACGGCGTCGACCTGCGGGAAGTGATCCTGGTGATGACCTACTCAGTGGTGATGTTCTCCATCGTGGTACAAGGCATGACCATCACTCCGATGATCACCGCCGCCAAGAAGGCCAGCGGCCACTATTGAGTCACCGGCTGACGTCACCTAGTGACGAAAAAGGGCTCCCTCGGGAGCCCTTTTTGTGGCCGACAGACGACCCTCAAGGAAAAACTGCAAATAATTGTTTGCTTTTTACTCATGTCGAGGAGAGAATGCGCGCCGGCTAGTTAATCAGCCCTGATTATGTTTACCCTGAAATGCTTCACCTCACGATGAATCCTGCCAGTACCCGCATAACCTTCTTCTGATTTACTCGCCTTGAGAACCGTTCAGGCTGTCTGCCTGCGTTGCCCGGCTCTCACGGTGCAGACCCGATCTGCCCACTCCCAAGTAGCATCATGCATCCGCGTGGTCCTTGGCGCATTCCTTGAAAGTGCAGACGCCCCTGAACCGGGCTGGGTATTCCTGCGCGCTCGTCCGCAATCGTGCTGACCGCGCCCATTGACCTGACATTTGCCAATACAAGGAGCAAACACCTAATTGATATAGAGAAATACCATGATGAAAGCAGTACAAACACACAAACCCCTGCGTCGCAGCAAACCCATCAACCTGCCCGTGCAAGAGCACGATGACGACGGGTTCCTGATCCAGTTCAGCACCCGCTTCAGCGGCGGTTTTGCCATCTCCTGTGACGGCATCGCTGGCGAGTTCTCCATCGAAGACCTCAACTGATCCTGCCTGCCCAACGGCAGCGTCCGATGCAGACAGGCCGCAACTCACGGCGGCCTCTTTGTCTCACTCCCACAAATTGTTCAGGCATCGCCTAGTCCGCACTCTTGGCCGGTACTCTCAGACCCGACAGGCCTGCGCACCTTGTGCCTCCAGCAACAGACACTCATCCGCATCCTCGGCCAGCTTGACCAGCCTGCTTTGCACCAGCCCCAGCTTGGCCAGCAGCGCCACCGAACGCTCGTTGCCCGGGGTGACGATGGCGACCACCCGCTTGATGCCGAGCCGCTCCCGACCATCCTGCAGCGCTGCCTGCGCCGCTTCGATGCCATAACCCTGACCGCGATAGGCGGGCAGGAAGGCGTAGCCGATGTCTTCACAAGGCAGGGTATCGCGCTTGATCAGCCCGCAGATGCCGAGCTTGGCGCCGTCGCTGCGCCGGGCCACCAGATAGAGGCCGTGACCGTGGCGGGCATAGCTGACCGCCGGCCCCTGCTGGATGTAGTTTTCGGCATCCTGCAGAGTGCGGATGCCCCGATCGCCGATGTAGCGGTGAAAGTCGGGGTCGTTGAGCAGTTCGACAATGAAGGGGGCATCGGCAACGGTCAGTTCGCGCAGTTCCAGGCGCTCGGAGAGGATCATGACAAGGGCTCGCATAGAAGAATCAGGCCCCAAGACTGCCCCCACCACCGGCTATTGGCAAGGCTGTCACCATGAAAAAGGGCCGCAGCGCGGCCCCGGTCAATGAAATCAGCCGTGTCAGGCCGCCAACAGCCCGGCGTAGCCATTGCCCTGCTCGCGCAGCGCCACGAACACCGCCGCGCAGTCGGGCCAGGAGAGACCAAGCCGCTCGGCCACCTGGGCGGGCCACTCGGGCGGTGCCTCGTCCCCCACATCGGACTGCGCCGCCAGGGCGATGGCCAGATGGATGAGGGCAGCCTCGACAGAGAACTCCTTGGCCAGCAAGGGGTTGTAGTGATACTCCACCGCATGGCAGATGCTCAACGGGAATTGCCAGCGCCTGGCCATCTCGGCCCCGGTCTGGGCATAGTTGAAGCCGACCACCAGCTCCTCGGCCTTGGCGCGCCCCTTGCTGGGCTCCAGATCCTTGATGTGGTTCACCATGTTCTCCGGCAGCCCCACGTGCATGATGAGCCGCCCCATGTCGTAGAGCAGAGCGCAGGTGAACACCTCCTCTCCCTTCATGCCCTTGAGCTTGGCCAGCCGTCTGGCCAGTTCGGCCACGTCGAAGACCTTGCCCCAGAAATGTTTGAGATCGATGCCGGGCACCGCATTGATGGAACCGGTCAGGCCGCAGGCGAGCACCATGTTGCGCACCACGTCGACCCCGAGCCGTACCACGGCCTCGTTGACGGTGGCGACCTGGCGACTGCCGCCAAACTTGGCGGAGTTGGCCAGCCGCAGCAGCTTGGCGGAGATCACCGGATCCTTGTTGATCTTCTTGGCAATCAGCAGGATATCGGGCTCTTTCTCGTTGAAGGTCTGCACCAGTTCGCGCATGACTTCCGGCACGTTGGGCAGGTTCTGGGGCTTGGATAACAGCGAGTCTATGGTGGGCATATTGATATCCGTCCATGCGATTTTATGATGGTTGTCGTTTGCCGACAGCAAACCCACATTAATTATGGGTAACAAAAACCGCCCCTACCGAAATGTTTTTATCGAAATATTTCAATGTGTTAATAGCAATCTCGCTATACTGGCATCCTTTATGACATGACGAGGCACAGCACATGAGCGAACCCACCGAGTTCTTCGACGAACAAACCCTGCTGGAGATGGTCGACAACCAGCTGAGCGACGGCCACCCGCTGCAGGTCAAGGCGACCCTGATGCGGCTGGTGATGAAGGGCACCCCCCGTGAAGAGGCGCTGCAATATATCGCCTGTGCCCTGGGGGCCGAACTGATGGCGATGGAAGCGGATCAGGGCCCCTTCAACCTCGAGCGTTACGCCCAGTTTCTGGACTCCCTGCCCGAGATGCCCTGGGCCGAATAAACGCCCGCTCCCGCCGCCGGCGACCCGGTCGCCGGCCTGCCCCCGTTAGGCAAGCCACCCCGCCAGCCATTATCATTACTGCCACCGGACAGCAGGGGAGCAAGCATATGCGCTGGCAAGATCGCCGTGAGAGCAACAATGTGGAAGACAGGCGCCAGCAGGGCGGCGGGGGCGGCATCCCCATCGGCGGCAAGGGGCGTCTGATCCTGCTGGTGGTGGTCATGGTGGCCGGCTACTACGGGGTGGACCTCTCCCCCCTGCTCAGCGAGCCGACCACCCAGAGCCAGCCCCAGCGTCAGGAGATGTCTCAGCCGGCCAAGGATCCCCTCGCCAGGTTCACCTCGGTGATGCTCGCCTCCACCGAGGATGCCTGGGGCGAAATCTTCCAGCAGAGCGGCAGCCGCTATCAGGCCCCCAAACTGGTGCTCTATCGCGGCGCAACCCGTACCGGCTGCGGCCAGGGCCAGTCGGTGATGGGCCCCTTCTACTGCCCGGCGGATCGCACCGTCTACATCGATCTCTCCTTCTATCAGGAGATGCGCGACAAGCTGGGGGCCGACGGCGACTTCGCCCAGGGCTACGTGGTGGCACACGAGGTGGGCCACCACGTGCAGAACCTGCTCGGCATCGAGCGCAAGATGCGTGAGCAACAGCAGGGATTGAGCCGGGCCGAGCAGAACAAGCTGTCGGTCAAACTCGAGTTGCAGGCTGACTGCTTTGCCGGCGTCTGGGGCCACTACATGGAGCGGGAGCAGGTACTGGAGCATGGCGATCTGGAAGAGGCGCTCAACGCCGCCCAGGCCATCGGCGACGATCGTCTGCAGCAGCAGAGCCAGGGCCGGGTGATCCCGGACAGCTTCACCCACGGCAGTTCGGCCCAGCGCTACGCCTGGTTCAAGCGCGGCTTCGACAGCGGCAAGCCCGCCAGCTGCAATACCTTCGCCGCCCGCTAGACGCCCAAAAGAAGGGCCGGATCCTGACAGGATCCGGCCCTTTTTCCATTCATGGGTGAACGTCAGTACTGGGAGTTGACGATCACCTCCTCCCCCAACGCACCAGCCAGCGGCAGCGGCCGGTAGGTGGAGTTGGCCGAGCGCAGCAGCCGGATGCCGCGAATGCCGAGCTCCTGCGCCGCCTTGATGTCACCATCGGCATCGCCGTAGAAGATCTTCATCTGCTTCTCCTTGAGCCACTGCACCTTGGTGTTCTGGCCCGGCTGATCGCCGGCGAAGATCACCGGGTTGAGCTGGTCGGCCGGAATATTCATGGCCTGCTGCAGGGTCTGACTCACGGTCTCAGTCTTGGTGGCCGAACGGCCGGTGACGAAATAGATGTGATCGCCGCGCTCAAGGTGCATGGCGATAAGCGCCTTGCCTACCTCCTTCGGCACGCTGAACGCGTCCCAACCGTTGTTCATCTTCTCCCAGAAGGCCGGGTTCTTCAGGTAGCTCTCGTCGTTGGGGGAGAACTCCTGTTTGCCGCGATAGAACCCCGGGCTGGAGAAGAGCAGGGTATCGTCGATGTCAAAACCTACCGCCATCGGCGGCAACCCATCCAGGCTCTTGGCAATCTGCGTCACCGACACCCAGTGAATGGGGGCCTGCTGGGCCAGGGTCACCGCAGTGACACCGGCGGGGCTGGCCGGGGCTTCGACCGCCACGGTGGGCAGGGTCAGGCTGGCGGCAATCAGGGAGGCAAGCAGGGCAAAACGGGGGGATAAGGACATGATACGGCTCGTGACATGAAGGAAACAGGGTGCCGATCCTGCCCCATGCCGGCACCGGAAACCGTGAAACCCGCCACAAAACAGGGCCAAGTGACACGCATCACCACGGCAAGCCCCCATCTTGGCGCAATCGCCAAACAGGATGGCGTGGGCGCCAAGGCCGGAGCCGACGACAGGCCCCATACTGGCCACTCCCATCCACTCAGGAGCCCATCATGGATTACAAGCAACGGCTGCAAGCCTGCCTCAACCGGGTCATCTGCGACCCCGATTTCACCCCGGCCGAGCTCGATCACTGGTTCTGCCCGGACTATGTCCAGCTGGTGGATGACCAGCGGCTGGATCGCGCCGCCTTCGAGCAACATCTGCTGGCCCTGCGCCAGAGCCTGGCCCGCTGCGAGATCCACTTTGTCTCGCTGCTGGCCGAGGGAAACCGGGTCCACTCCCTGCATCGGGTGCGGGCCTGGCGTCACGACGGCGCCCAGATCGAGTGCAAGGTAAGCGCCCTGTTCACCTTTCAGGGCGAACGCCTGAGTCACACCGACGAGCTGACCTGCCTGCTGGCGGGGGAGCCAACCGACCGGGATCTCGGCTCCCGCCTCACGGCCCCGCCGGCTCCCGCAAGAAGCGATTGAAGGCGTGAGAAAAGGCGCTGAAATCCCCGTAACCCAGTTCGAGGGCTATCCGCGACAGCGGCTGGCCCTGTTGCTGCAACTGGCGGGCCCGTCCCATCACCACCTGTTGTCGCCATTGCCGAAAGCTGCAGCCCAGCTGCTGGCTGAATAGCCGGTTGAGGGTGCGCACCGAGGCACCTGAATCGGCCGCCAGCTCCGCCAACCCGTATTCGATGGAAGGGTGCCGGCAGACCCGCTCCAGCACCCGCAGCAACCGCACGTCCAGCGCCGCGCTCAGCATGAATCCGGCCGCCACCGGCGCCTGTCGCAGCTCGGCCGCCAATACCGTCAGATAGGCATCCCTGAGCCCCGGCTCCGCCATGTCCGCCAACCGCTCGAACAGGCCGGCCAGCAGCGGGCTCACCTGGCGGGTCGTCAGCTCGCGGCCCCCATCCAGGTCATCCAGATAGATCAGACTGAGCCGGGAGTGACGCAGCACCCTGAACTCATGGGCAAGCCCGGCCGGGATCAGGCAGAGCTGGCCCGCCACCAGCAGCACGCCTGCCGCCTCACTGCTGATCACGCCACCACCCCGATGCAGATAGCAAAACTGTGAGCCGCCGTGACAGTGGAGGGCGGTGAGCGCGCCTTGCGGGTAGTCGCGATACAAGAGCTTCATGACGAACTCCCCAGGCCCAAGGCCCATCTACCAGCAGGCTCTTTCGACACTTCTTGCCCCCCGCTCTCGCCCCGGTGGGCTATAACTGCTGTACGCCTTCTAATGACATTCAAATCAATTGCACCATTTATTGGAGATGCCATGGACGTGCACACCGCAGCTGCCCATTCGAACACCACCACTCCCGCTTCACCCCAGGCCAGACTGGAGGCCGTCGACCAGCTGATGGCACGGCTCGAGCTCGCGCCAGACGGCTTGATCCTGGATGCCAACCCCCGTTTTCTCGCCATCATGGGATATCAGCTGGCCGAGCTCAAGGGCCAGCACTACAGCATGCTGCTCCCCGCTGAGGCGGAAGAATCCGCCGACGAGGCCGCCCGTTGGCAGGCGCTGCGGACGGGTCAGGCACAGGAGGGAGAGTTTCACCGGCTGGATCGGCAGGGACGGGACATATGGCTGCGAGGCAGTTGCAGCCCCCAGCTGGATGAACAGGGCGCGCTGGTCCAGGTCATCGAATACAGCATGGATCTGACCGAGCAGAAGCAGCTGAACGCCAACTTCGAGGGGCAGCTCAACGCCCTCAGCCGGGTCATGGGCAAGGTGGAGTTTTCACTGGATGGCATCATCCTCGATGCCAATGCCCGCTTCCTGGAAACGGTGGGCTATCAGCTGGAGGAGCTGAAGGGTCAGCACCACCGGCTGCTGGTCGACCCTGACTACGCCCAGTCGGCCGACTATCGCAGCTTCTGGGAAACCCTGCGCCGGGGTGAATTCCTGGCGGGAGAGTTCTGCCGACTCGGCAAACAGGGTGAAGAGATCTGGATCCAGGGCTCCTACAACCCGGTGCTGGATCTCACCGGCAAGCCCAGCAAGATCGTCAAGTTTGCCACCGACATCACGGCCCAGGTGGCGCAGCATCGCCAGCTCAAGCGCGCCATGGAGGAGGCCGAAGAGGCCGCCAGGGTGCGTGAGGAGCTGCACAAGTCGCTGCAGGAGATGTCGACCCCGGTCACCCCCATCTGGGACGGGATCCTGCTGCTGCCACTGGTGGGGATCATCGATTCCATGCGCACCGCCGACGTGATGAACAAGTCGCTCACCAAGATTGCCGAGACCCGGGCCCGGGTCTTCGTGCTGGACATCGCCGGGGTCGCCACCGTGGATACCGGCGTCGCCAACCAGCTGATCAAGATCACCAAGGCGACCCAGTTCATGGGGTGCGAGGCCATCATCTCCGGCGTCTCGCCGGCCATCGCCCGCACCATGGTGGAGCTGGGGGTCTCTGTCGGCGACATCCGTACCACGGCGACCCTGCGGGATGCCTTCGAGATCGCCCTCAAGCGGGTCGGATCCACCCTCTAGGAGAGATGCATGCTGCTCAACAATGATCTGGGCATCGCCGACGTGGCCGACTGCATCGTGGTCAGCATGCGCCCCGACCTCGGTGACGAGGGCATGCAGCAACTGATGCAGGCTCTCTCCCAGCGGCTGATGCTGGGCCGCCAGCACGCGGTACTGCTCGACTTCTCCGGGGTCATGCTGCTCGATCACCACGAATTCAGGCAGGTTCGCAAACTGGCCGAGGTGTGCCGCCTGCTCGGTGCCGTCTGCCTGCTGGTGGGGCTGAACGCGGGGATCGCCGCCTTTCTGGCGCTGGCCGATGCCGAGCCCGGGCCGCTGCGCTGCTTTCTCGACATGGACGATGCCTTCGCCCATGTTCGCACGACGCTCAAGGATGAGGAGTAGCGCAGCATGCAGTTGGAACAGAGCGTGCAAGAGGCCAGCTACCCGCTGCGCCACGACATCGACCTGCACCTGACAGTGATGGCGGTACGCCGCCTCCCCTTCATCGCCAACCTGTCCGAGGTGGACCGTGCCATGCTCTCCACCGTGGTCTCCGAGCTTGGCAGCAACATCCTGAAATACGCGCAGCGGGGGGAGATCACCCTCACCCTCCACCATCCCAGAGGGCGCCCCTGCATCGACATCGTCGCCCGCGATCAGGGCCCCGGCATTGGGGACGTGCATCAGGCCATGCAGGATCACTACAGCACTTCGGGCACCCTGGGCCTGGGTCTGCCCGGCGTGCGCCGCATGATGTCCGAACTCACCATCAGCACCCCGCCGGAGGGGGGGACTCTGGTGCAGGCCCGCAAGTGGCTGGGCGCGGCGCCTCTGGTATCCAGGCCAATCGCCCCCCTCGCCTGTGCCGGTCAGCTGCACGCCGGCCTGCAGCTGTCATGGGCCAGCGAGAACCGCCCCTGCTATCCGGAACAGGTCTCCGGCGATCTGACCTTCATCCGCCCAGGGCCGGAGGGGGTATCGCTGATCCTGATCGACGTGAGCGGCCACGGCGCCTCGGCCAACAAGCTGGTACAGGTGCTGGAGGCGGCGCTGCAGCAGACCCGCGAGCAGGAGCCGGCCCGCCTGTTGCAACTGTTGCACCAGCACTGCATCGGTACCCGGGGCGCCGCCGCCGGGGTGGCCCTGGTCAACGGCGAACGGGGTGAGCTGAGCTATGCCGGCATCGGCAATACCCGCATCTGCCTGC
>DWSA01000101.1:0-15627 GCA_018244955.1 Ardaris pityusa | reverse complement strand
GGCACCTTCTCCATCGACAAGGATGGCAACTGGACCTATGAGCTCGACAACAATGACCCGCTGGTGCAGGCCCTCAAAGAAGGCGAATCCCTGCCGAGCGAAACCTTCGTGGTCAACAGTGCTGACGGCTCCGCCCAGCACACTGTCACCGTCGCTATCACCGGCACCAATGAAGCGCCCGTTGCACAGGACGATGGTCTGGCCAACAACAAGACAGTCACTCTCGATGGACAGAACTGGGATACCAGCGGCGATATCAAGGTCGATTACTATGTCATCGATGCCACAACCGGGCAGAAAGTGGCCGACGCCGAGAAATCCGATTACACCGGCGATGGCGACCATCGCTTCGGGGTGAAATCCGGAATCGAGCAACCAGTTGCAGACACGGTTCAGGCCGGGCAGCTCGGCTACCTCGACAGCGCGGATCAGAGCGAAGCCATGCGCTTCACCTTCCAGCAGGGGCAGGTTGCCAACCATGCCACCATCCAGGTCAAGAACCTGTGGAGCGACATAGCACATGGCAGTTGGGAACCGGGTATCGAGCGGGGTGTCTGGAAAGCCTTCTACAAGGGCGAGCTGGTTGCGACCGGTATCTTCGAAGGCACCTCTGGCGGTCGACAGGATGTGCAGATCGATGCCGGTGGCCGCTACTTTGACACCATCGAAATGTCAGCCATTGGCTACAAGGATGGCATCGTCGATCCGAAAGGTTCCGAGTACTTTATCACCCAAGTCACCGCAGAACTGACCCGCTTCGATAAGGCCTATCAGACCAATGAGACCGGCGTACTCTCCCTCGATGTGTTGAGCAATGACTCGGATCCCAACGGCGATGCCATCACCATCGTGCCGGGTAGTTACCCAGACTATGTCACCCTGGTCAATGGCAAGCTGCAGTTTGATGCCGCCAAATACCTGCTGACGTTGCCTGAAGTTGAACGGGATTTGGCTGCGGGCGAAGCCAAAGAGATCAAGTTTGACTACGTCATTGGCGACACTCACGGTGCCACCGATCACGCCAGCGTCACCATCACCCTGATCGGTGAGACACAAACTGCTCCGGCGCCACTGCATGTAACAGTGCAAGAGGATGGACTGGCTGGCGGTGCACACGCACACAGCGAAGGCCCTCTGCCGGGCGCTCAGGGTGCTACGCCCCACGACTACCAGTTTGCCACTCAGCAGCCAGGCACTGCAGCAAGCAGCGCTGGCAAGCCGCTGAGCTACGAGGTGAGCAGTGATGGTCTGACCCTGGCCGGCTTTATCATGGAGGCAGGCCAAAAGGTCAACGTGCTGATGGCGCAGCTGAACCCGCAGAGCGGCACTTATCAGCTGGATCTGTTCCGCCCGCTCGATCATGGCGCCGCCGGCAAGGACACCCTCTCCCTGCCGTTCGAGCTCGACATCAAGATTGGCAACCAGCACACCAAGGGAGAACTGGTGATCGATGTGATCGACAGCGCTCCTGCCCCTGCCCACCTGACCCTCACCACCGGGGACATGGCGCCACAATCCAACTCCGTCATCATCGCACTGGATATGTCCGGTTCCATGAATGACTATGTCAAGGACGCAAATGGCCAGTGGGCCACCCGATGGTCACTCTCGCAACAAGCCATCAAGGCGATGTTCGAGCAGTACGACAAGCTGGGAGATGTACAGTTCAAGATTGCCACCCATGCAGGTTATCCGGATGGTCAGATCTCAGGCTGGCTGCACTCCCAGGCCGAAATCCAGCAGTTCTTCAGCAAGCTGAGCCCGGCAGGCTGGACCCCCTACGCTCAGGCACTCAACCAGCTTGATGCCATTCTGTCTGATAGACAGGATCAACAGGCCATGGCGGGGAGCAACAAGCAGTTCTACTTCCTCTCCGATGGCGCCCCCTCGGACTTTGGCTACTGGTTGAACAATAAAGACCAGTCAGAGATGTTCCGCGATCGCTTGATGAAGGGCATCAGCCCGGATGAGGTGGGTGGGGAGCAGCACTATCAGGATCTGCTCACTGGCCGGGTTGAACCGACCAAGGCCGAGCAGTTGCTGATCCTTGGCGAGTCCATGGAGCACATTCTGAATCAGCATGGCAACCCTTTTGACAATGTCAATATGCTCGCCATCGGTCAGAGCTCCTCGCTAGAGTATCTGACCCCTATGGCGGGTCATGATGGTACCGCCATCAAGGTGGAAAAGGATGCCGACCTCATCAGCACCCTCACCGAGTCGGTACCAGGCCAGTTGCACGGAGATCTCACCGGCCCATCGATCGAGGGCGAGTGGGTCGATAGCCTGACCCATGATGGCCATACCTACTTCTACGATCAGCAGCAAAACGGCATCTTCGCCCACAACAACGATACCGACATCAAGATAGCCGATGGCAGCAAGCTGACCCTGGATACCGCCAATGGCAAACTGGCGCTGAACTTTGAAACCGGCCAGTACGACTATCAGGCCAAAGATGTGCATGGCGATGGAGAGGACAAGTTCCTTCTTACCCTGCGCGATGGGGATGGCGATACCGCTGACACCTCTCTGGTTATCAAGGTCACTGATCTGCAAGGGGGAATCAGCGCATCACCCTTGACTCAGGGTACGGAGGAGAAATCTGCCGCCTTTGCTCACTCTGTTCCCTTGCTCGGTACAGAGGCGCAAGATGCGCTCATAGAGCTGCCTGTCAGCCAGCCGGCGGCCTCTGTCAATCATATGGAGAGCCCGACAACGACCGGGATAGCCATCAGCGATCTACTTGGACATGATGAGATGGGCAGCCTGCTCACCCAGGTCGTGCCAGCCACTCAACACTCCGCTGGCAGTGTCCCTGAAGGGCTGACCGTGTCAGCTCTGCCGGATGACAATGGCCCTGACTTGCTCAGTCATACCATGTCAAACCCGGTATTTGATGAGTTGTTGTCACAACAGCAATTTATCCAGTAACCCCTCAAGCCCGGCCCCCAACCCAACCGTTGGGGGCTTTTTTATCCCGATGCGCCCTTCATTGGATCCCGCTCGTTCCCTGCGAAACCGTTAGCCGCTCACAGTTTAAGACCCTGATCCAGAGTAATATTTCCCTCTTCCATTTCCCCCATGATCGACGAGGAATCATCTCCTGACCAAATTCAACTGCGAGCCGACCTATATGAAGCAGACTTTACTCTCTCTGACGCTGACCGGCCTGCTGACACTGCCTGCCGTGCTCCCTTCCGCAGCCTGGGCTGCCCCGGTACGCTCCCTGCAAAAGGAGCAGAATTACGACCAGTACATCAGCAAGCGCCAGGTGGTGGATCAGCTGCTGGCAGATGCCTGGCAGATCTTCAAATCCCCCGCCCGCATCTCCACCGCCGGCTTCACCGCCAAGATGCCGAGCAACATGGAGCAGGTGACCGAGCTGCTGCTGCAGGCCTACCAGCTCGAGCCCTATCGCACCGACCTGCTCATCTCGGCGGCCAACGCCCAGCTCTACAACGGCAACGTGGACAAGGCCATCGGCCTGTTCGAGCAGGCCCTCAGCACCGCGCCCGATGACATCGACCTGCTGAGCTACCTCGCCACCTGGCAGACCTTCAAGCACAACGAGGCCGCCGCCAAGGGGTATCAGAGCAAGCTGGCGACCCTCAATCCCGGCAGGGCCGCCGATCTGCAGCGCATCTTCGATACGGTCGAGCGCGTCGTCGCCACCCCGCTCAAGGAGCAGGGGGAGCGCTCACCCAAGCCGGGCAACCGGGCCATCGTCACCCTGGGTTATGCCCTCAATCCCGACGGTTCCATGCACGACATCCTGCTGGGCCGGCTGGAAACCACCCGGGCGCTGGCCAAGGCCAACCCGGCGGCCCTCATCATCCTGACCGGCGGCGTGCCCCAGCACCGTCAGACCGAGGGCAAACTGATGGCCGACTGGCTGGTGAAAAAGGGGATAGATCGCTCGCGCATCATCGAGGAGAACTACGCCACCAGCACGGTGGAGAATGCCCTCTACAGCGGCTATGCCCTCGCCCGCCACCAGATCGAGTACGCCACCCTGGTGAGCTCCGCCAGCCATGTGCGCCGGGGCCAAACATTGCTGGAGATCGCCAGCTGGCAGAGCGGGCCCGCCGGGATCCGGATAGACAGCGTCAGCTACCCCGACAAGCCGCTCTCCGAGCTTGCCAAGGTGAGCGACAGCGAGCTGCTCGGCATCTACCGGGACGCCCTGCGCACCTACGGGCTCTGGAGCTACCGCTCCGCCCCCCTGCTGGAGCGTTGAGTCATGTCTAATAAAAAAACCGCCATTCGGCGGTTTTTTTATTCTGTCGCTAATGCTTATATTGCTTTGGGATCTTCACCAAAACGGTTCTCTCCCGTAGTCCCCGCGCAGAAACTGAAGTAGAGCAAAATAAAGGGGCCCACCACAGGAATACAAGAGATGAGGATCCACCAGCCACTACGATCGATATCGTGCAACCGGCGTACCGTCACCGCAAAACCAGGTAAGGCAACCAATAATAAATAAATACAGAGAACTGATACGCCAACTTCTGGACTGGTAGACAAGACACACACCACGCCAATGATGCAAGCGACCAAAAAGTTGAACAGGCTGAACATCCAGTACTCTTTACGTCGAGCTCGCCCGCGCAGTACTGCATATTTTTTAAGAGCAGAAAGATACCATTGCATTGTATTAACCCAAATTTATCTATTGTTATGTTTATGCCATTTCATGGCCGTGGCACGCTATCACGAGAACTCAATAGAGTCCAGAAGAAGCTACCTTTCAATCAACTTTTGTTCTTGCATGATCAACACGTTACAAGGGTGAGAAAACAACATCGCCATCTTGGACAAGATTATCACCCAATATAACGCCATGACCAGCCTCTGCGCCGACCGGTTGCGCCGCCGTTATTGATCCCGCATAAAATAACGGTGCGCGTTGCCGGTCATTATTTTCAAATAGATCAACGAGACCATCAAATATCACCAGAAATATGTAAACCGACACACCTTGCAATATTTCCATACAACTTCCGGCTGCCATCCGGTCGGCCCGTCCCCGTACTATTTCGGGGTTCAGGCTAGATAAATGGAAATAGACAATGAAATACACGCTGCTCATGACCCTGCTGGCACCGGCATTGCTGGCAGGCTGCAATCTGGAAAAGAAAGAAGAGCCCTTCCAGGCCCGCCATATTCGTGCCGGCTATGACGCCGGCCAGGTCTGCCAACAGCTGCGCCAGGGCTGGCAGGAGGATGGCATCGCCATTCCCGCCAGTCAGGTCAGTTGCCACTACCTGACGGTGCCGCTCGATTACGACAAGGAGTGGGTCCAGATCAAGGAGACCAAGTGGGAGAAGCGCTCCGCTGCACGCGCCGACAGTTCCCTCTTCGTCGACAACAGTCCCCGCTTCTCCTCCTGGTCGGACAAACCCGTCCGCCCCCATGTCAAACAGGAGACCCGCACGGTCAAGGGCGACACCCTGGATATCTTCTATCTGCACTATCGCGCCAGCGGCGACTATCGCGGCACCCTGTTCTACAACCCGGGCGGCCCCACCTCGGCCACCCCGGATCTTGGCCTTCTGCTCGATATGCTGCGCAGCGCCAACCCCGCCATCCTTGAGCATTACGACATCGTCACCCTGGATCCCCGCGGGGCCGGTTACAGCGCCCTTGGCCACGAACTGCGCAGCTGCCTGCTGACCGACAAGCAGGGCGTTCGGCCGGACATGAGCCCGGCGCAGCTCGCCCAGCTGTTCGCCAGCCGGGACAAGGGCGCCCTGCCGGCGCTCCAGAGCGGGGCGGATCAGGGCAAGGCCTTCAGCACGGCCCTCCTGGAGCGTTGCGACGAGCCGTTGCGGCTGCATGCGCCGCACCTGGGCTCGCGGGCCGTGGTCGAGGACATGGAGCGCCTGCGCCAGCACCTGGGGCGCGAGCGGATCACCCCCATCACCTTCTCCTACGGCACACGCCTGGCTGCCCTCTATGCCGCCCGCTACCCGAGCCACGTGGCCAATCTGGTAGTCGACTCACCGATGTCCCCCGCCGAGAGCCGCTACCCGGCCATCCTCCGTGGCGATGCCGAAAATGCCAATCGCATCCTGGCCTGGCGCTTCGGGGATCAGGCGCTGCAGCGCAGCATGGCGGTGACCCGCCAGGTTCGCGACAACGGCCGCTATGTGGACAACCAGGGCAATGTGCTCGACCGCAACCGCTGGGAGGCGGTGATGAGCGATGCCATCAGCGGCAGCCAGCGCGACGATCAGCTCGCCTTCTGGCAGCAGGACGATGCCGGCCCCCTGCTGGCCCGCCTCGCCAAGGAGCAGGCCGACGAAAACCCCTATTCAACGCTGCTGGAGATGCCCTTCTTCAGCGCCATCCACTGCACCGACAACAGCGAGCCCTATGGCTGGCAAACGCTGGACCCGGAAGATGCCGCCTTCCAGGGGGCCGGCGCCCTGCTGCTGGCCAACAGCTTCCACACCTGCGCCGACTGGCCTTATCCGCGTCAGCCTATCGCCAGCTACGGCGCCGGCGAGATAAAGCTGCCGGATGATGCCAAGGCCCTGGTGCTCGGCGCCGAGTACGATCCCAATACCCCCTTCGTCGGTGCTCGCCAGATGCAGGCCGCCTTTGGCAGCGCCGCGCGAATGGTGCAGGTGGCGCAGAGTAACCAGCATGGCCAACTGAACAGCTCCCGCTGCGCCCAGGCGGCCCTCAGCACCCTGCTGCTGGGGGATGCCGCGAGCCTGCCCGCCGAGCAACGCTGCCTGGCCGACTGAGCCCGGTCCTACTGAGCACAGTCCGGCTAAATACTGCCCAACAAAAAGCCCGCCGAATTGGCGGGCTTTTTCATGCTGGCAGGCGCCCTCAGGCGGCGACCAGCGACTCCAGATCGCGCCGGCTCAGGCGCTTGCTGTCCACCTTCACATAGACGGAGCGCTCGGAAGCTGCCAGCAGCACGTCGCTCACCCCCTCGCAGGCGCGGATCTTCTGCTCGAGCGCCGCGTCGGCCTCCACCCCTTCCGGCAACACGATGCGCAGGCTGCTCACATAGGGGGGCTCGGCCATGGTGAGGCTGACCCCGAGCCACACGAGGGCCAACGCGGCGCAGCCGCCAAACACCAGGGCGCCACCGCCCAGACTGTAGAGCAGGCCGCCGAGGCTGCCGCCGATGGCCACCCCGATGAACTGGCTGGTGGAGTAGATCCCCATGGCGGTGCCCTTGTAGCCGGGGGGCGACTCCTTGCTGATAAGAGAGGGCAGTAGCGCCTCCATCACGTTGAAACCGATGAAGAAGATCTGCAGCCCGGCGAGCAGGCCCCACAGCTGCAGCCCGCTTTGCCAGAGCACCAGCTCGGCGACGAGCATCACCAGCACGCAGATCTGGAACACCCGCTTCATCTTTCTGCGCTTCTCGGCATAGATGATGAACGGCACTACGCTGACGAAGGCGATCAGCATGGTGACCAGATAGGCCTGCCACTGGCTGTCGCGGGGCAAACCGGCGCGCTCCAGCAGCGGCGGCAGCGCCACGAAGCTCGACATCAGCAGGGTGTGCACGCAGAGGATGCCGAAGTTGAGCTTGAGCAGGCGCGGGTTGGTCAGCACGGTGCGCATCCCCCCCTTCACCATGCCGGACTCGCGGTTGAGCAGGTGACCGCTCGGGGTCGGCACCAGCCAAAGGGTGACGGCGATGCCTGCCAGCGCCAGCAGGGCGATCAGCCAGAACAGGCCGGAGAGCCCCAGCGCATGGGTGATGAGGGGGCCGGTCACCATGGCGATGGCGAAAGTGATGCCAAAGCTCACCCCGATGAAGGCCATCGCCTTGGTGCGGTTTTGCTCGCGGGTGAGATCCGACAAGAGCGCCATCACGGCAGCCGAGATGGCGCCGCTGCCCTGCAGGGCACGGCCGAGGATCACACCCCAGATGGAGTGGGTCAGCGCCGCGATCACGCTGCCGAGGGCAAACATCAGCAGGCCGCCGACGATGAGGGGTTTGCGGCCCACCTTGTCGGAGAGCAGACCGAATGGGATCTGGAACAACGCCTGGGTCATGCCGTAGATGCCGATGGCCAGGCCAATCAGCGCCTCGGAAGCCCCCGCCAGCGACATGCCGTAGGTGGTCAGCACCGGCAGCACCATAAACATGCCGAGCATGCGCAACGAGAAGACGGAGCCGAGCGCCCAGGTGGCACGGCGCTCGCCCCTCGTCATGGTGAAATCATTCATGATGGCCTCGATAGGTCAGGGAAAAGGAAGACTCAAGGGGTGGCTGACACGCGCCATGCCACACCCGACACAAGGGAAAAGTGCCCGACGGGGCGGCCCCATAATAACAGAGCCGGGAAGGTTCCCGGCTCTGGATTTCATGCATTTAGGGGCACAACTCACACTATCAGGGCAGCATGCTCACCAGCACCGCAGGCTCGGCCTCCGGCTGGAAGTCCACCGACATCATCACGCTGAGGCAAGTGATGGTGACGATGGAGAACATGAACAGCTTGCGCGCCCAGAGGGAGTCATCCACCGCCGCCTTGTAGCCAGACAGTGCCATCCCCAGCCACCAGACGCTGACTGCGGTGGCCACTACCAGATAGTTGTAGCCGGCGTAACCGCCGAGGAACAGCATCAGGGTCGGCACCATGAAGGCCAGGATGTAGAGGGTGATGTGGAGCTTGGCCACCGGGATCCCCTTCACCACCGGCAACACCGGGATGTTGGCCGCCTGATAATCCTTGAAGCGGAAGATGGCGATCGCATAGGAGTGCGGCATCTGCCACAGGCTGAAGATCGCCAGCAGGATCAGCGCGCCCGAGTCGAACTGACCGCTCACCGCGCAGTAGCCGATGACCGGCGGCGCGGCGCCGGAGAGGCTGCCGACCAGGGTGCCGTAGACCGAGTGACGCTTCATGTAGAGGCTGTAGACCCCCACATAGACAATGAAGCCCAGCACCGCCAGCAAGGCGGCCAACGGATTGGCCGCAAAGTAGAGCAGTGCAATGCCCGCAATGCCGAGCGCGGTGGCGTACCAGAGCGATACGCCGGGGGCGATCAGACCCTTCACCAGAGCACGGTTCTTGGTGCGCTCCATGATGCAGTCGATGTCTCGGTCGATGTAGTTGTTGAACACACAACCGGAGGCGACCACCAGTGATACACCAGCCATGGTCAGAATGAACAGGGGCACATCCAGGCTCCCCTTGGAGGCCAGCAGGAACCCTCCGATAACCGAGATGAGGTTACCGAAGATGATGCCCGGCTTGGTCACTTGCAGGTATTGCTTCATCATCATTGCCAACCTGCTCAGTGAACCATCATGTTGATGTTGAGGTTGTACATGATCCACAGGGAACCCACGACCACGATGGCGATGATGAGCACGGTAAAGATCAGTGCCACCAGGTTCCAGCGCTCCTCGGACGAGGTGTTCATGTGCAGGAAGTAGACCAGATGCACGAAGATCTGCACCACCGCCATGCCGACCACGGTGGCCAGCACGGTGGTGTGGGAGGCGGAACCGTCCATCACCATCCAGAATGGCACCGCGGTCAGGATCAGGGACAGCACGAAGCCAATCAGGTAGCTCTTGGCGCTGCCGTGGCTAGCGCCGTGATTGTCAACGGAATGACTCATTACATGACCCCCATCAGATAGACCACGGTGAAGACGCAGATCCACACCACGTCGAGGAAGTGCCAGAACAGGCTCAGGCACATCAGACGGGTACGGTTGCGATCGGTCAGCCCCTTCTTGGCGACCAGCACCATCATCACGATGATCCAGACAAGACCGCTGGTCACGTGGATACCGTGGGTGCCCACCAGGGTAAAGAAGGCGGAGAGGAAACCACTGCGATCCGGACCGTAGCCCTCAGCAATCAGGTGATGGAATTCATAGATCTCCATCGCGATGAAGCCGGCGCCGAACAGGAAGGTGATGAACAGCCAGGTGTTCACCGCCGCGACCTTGTTCTTGTTCATGGCCAGCATGCCGAAGCCGAAGGTGATGGAGCTCAGCAGCAGCAGCATGGTTTCGGCAAACACGAACGGCAGTTCGAAGATGTCCTTGCCGCTCGGACCGCCGGCAGTGCCGTTGACCAGGACCGCATAGGTCGCGAACAGGGTCGCGAACAGGATGCAGTCACTCATCAGGTAGATCCAGAAGCCGAATACCTTGTTGGCACCGGCATCATGGTGCCCATCCTCATGGGCACCCTGGGTGTGATGTAGAACGTCAGTCGCCATGGAATTAAGCCACCTTGTTGATATTTTCAAAATGCTGACGCTCGATCCGCTCGATCTCGTCAACCTGCACGTAGTAGTCCACGTCGTCGTTGAAGCTGTGGATGATCCAGGTGGCGATCATGCCGACGAAGCCGGCGATGGCCATCCACCAGATGTGCCAGATCATGGCAAAGCCGAACACCACGCTGAAGGCGGCGATGATGACGCCGGCACCGGAGTTTTTCGGCATGTGGATCGGGTCATAGTGCTTGGGCTGCTGATAAGCGGAACCGTCCTGCTTGGCTTCCCAGAACGCATCCAGTCCCTTGATCTTCGGCTCGATGGCGAAGTTGTAGAAGGGGGGCGGCGAGGAAGTGGACCACTCCAGGGTACGACCGCCCCAGGGATCGCCGGTCAGGTCGCGGTTCTTCTCGCGGTCGCGGATGCTGACCACGATCTGGATCACCTGGCACAGTACGCCCAGCGCAATCAGGCCGGCGCCGCAGGCAGCCACCACCAGCCAGCCGTGGAACTCGGGATCGATGTTCTGGCTGACGCGACGGGTCATGCCCATGAAGCCCAGTACGTAGAGCGGCATGAAGGCGACGAAGAAGCCGGTGATCCAGCACCAGAAGGCACGCTTGCCCCAGGTGTCATCCAGCTTGAAGCCGAACGCTTTCGGGAACCAGTAGGTGATACCGGCGAAGCAACCGAACACCACGCCGCCGATGATGACGTTGTGGAAGTGGGCGATCAGGAACAGGCTGTTGTGCAGCACGAAGTTGGCGGCTGGCACGGAGAGCAGTACCCCGGTCATGCCACCCACGGTGAAGGTGATGATGAAACCGACGGTCCACAGCATGGGTGAGGTGAACTCGATGCGACCGCGGTACATGGTGAACAGCCAGTTGAAGATCTTCACCCCGGTCGGGATGGAGATGATCATGGTGGTGATGCCGAAGAAGGCATTCACGTTGGCGCCAGACCCCATAGTAAAGAAGTGGTGCAGCCAGACGATGAAGGAGAGCACGGTAATGGCGATGGTCGCCCACACCAGCGAGGTGTAACCGAACAGCTTCTTCTTGCAGAAGGTCGCCACCACTTCGGAGAAGATCCCGAATACCGGCAGTACCAGGATGTACACCTCGGGGTGACCCCAGGCCCAGATCAGGTTGATGTACATCATCATGTTGCCACCCATGTCATTGGTAAAGAAATGGGTACCCAGGTAGCGGTCTGCGGTGAGCAGGGCGATGGTGACGGTCAGGATCGGGAAGGAGGCGATGATCAGCACGTTGGCGCACAGGGCGGTCCAGGTGAACACCGGCAGGCGCATCATGGTCATGCCAGGGGCGCGCATCTTGATGATGGTGGCGAAGAAGTTCACGCCGGTCAGCAAGGTCCCCAGACCCGAGATCTGCAGACTCCAGATCCAGTAATCGACCCCGACCCCCGGACTGAACTCCAGCCCCGACAAGGGCGGATAGGCCAGCCAGCCGGTCTGGGCGAATTCACCGACCCCGAGGGAGACGTTGATCAGCACCACGGCAGCGGCGGTAAACCAGAAGCTCAGGTTGTTCAGGAAGGGGAAGGCGACGTCACGGGCACCGATCTGCAGCGGCACCACGATGTTCATCAGACCGATCACCAGCGGCATCGCCACGAAGAAGATCATGATGACGCCGTGGGCGGTGAAGATCTGGTCGTAGTGGTGCGGTGGCAGTATGCCCTCGCCACCGGCCGAGGCCATGACCTGCTGGGTACGCATCATCACCGCATCGGCAAAGCCGCGCAGCAGCATCACCATGCCGAGGATGAGATACATGATACCGAGGCGTTTGTGGTCCACCGAGGTGAGCCACTCTTGCCACAGATATTGCCACTTGCCGAAATAGGTGATGAGCCCGGCGACGGCCAGGCCCCCCAGAATGATACCGGCTATCGTGACCATGATGATGGGTTCATGGTACGGAATAGCGTCGAGTGTTAATTTTCCAAACATCAGTTAGTACCCGCTTTCACAGTCTTGTCGGCCGGCATGT
This sequence comes from Ardaris pityusa, assembly GCA_018244955.1. NCBI lineage: Eukaryota > Metazoa > Arthropoda > Insecta > Lepidoptera > Hesperiidae > Ardaris > Ardaris pityusa. Next base: position 3,386 of record DWSA01000101.1, on the reverse strand, counting down.
GGCCGGCGTGGTCCATCTGCTCGCCCTGGGCCTCATGGTGCATGGCGTCGCCGTGCGCCATGCCTGCGTGGTTCATGGAGGCGTCATGCTCCATCCCCTCGTGGCTCATGGACTCGTCATGGGACATCGCGGCCTGCTTTTCGCCGTGTTGCATGGCGGCGTGCTCACCGTGCTTCATATCGCCCATGAACTTGTTGATGATGTTGACGAACAGCTTGGGATCGGCGCTGGCGAAATACTCCACCGGGTGGTTTTCGCTCTTCTTGGCCAGGGCATTGAACTCATCCATGGTGTTGAGCGCCTTGGAGGAGGCCTTCACCTTGGCAACCCAGGCGTCGAAACCGGCTTGATCCTGGGTCGCGATGGCATTGAACTTCATGCCTGAGAAACCGGCGCCGCTGTAGCCGCCCGAGATGCCCTTGTACTGGCCTGCCTCGTTGGCGATCAGGTGCAGCTTGGTCTGCATGCCCGCCATGGCGTAGATCTGGCCGCCCAGCTGGGGAATGAAGAAGGAGTTCATCACGGTGTCAGACGTCACCCGGAAATTGACCGGGGTGTTGACCGGGAATGCCAGCTCGTTGACCGAGGCGATGCCCAGTTCCGGATAGACAAACAACCATTTCCAGTCAAGGGAGATGACATCGACCTGGATCGGTTTCACCTCGGATTCCAACGGTTTGTAGGGATCCAGAGAATGGGAGGTTTTCCAGGTGATCACCGCCAGGATGGCGATAATGATGACGGGTACGGTCCAGACGACCGCTTCAATCTTGTTGGAGTGGGCCCAGTCCGGTGCATAGGTGGCATTGGTGTTGGACGCTCGGTATTTGTAAGCGAACGCCACTGCCATCACAATCACCGGCACCACCACAATCAGCATCAAGCCGAGTGCGGTCAGTATCAGTGACTTCTGCTCCAGACCAACTTGTCCCTTGGGGCTCATCAGAGCCATGTCGCAGCCGCTCAGCAAGCCGGCAGTCGCGAGCAACAGCAAAGCGCCCAAGCCCCTCTTTACATCAAAAGGTCTCATGCAATGTCCTCATCTTCGCAGGGCTAAAGTTGTAAGAAAAACGCAGCATTCTATTTCACCTCGGGGGGATGTGAACAACATGAAAAATTAATCTTTCACTTGTGTGTGGATTGCGATTTCTGTGTATTGCATGTTAATGCCTTGACGTCATGAAAATTATCAAAACCGCCTCGACCCCCTTTCATCGCCAGCTGGTGCCATTTCACCCTGTATCTGTTTATTAAACAGACACCCCGCGATTTAACCCTTTACTTAACAAGGGCAAATGACACCCCTTTGTGGCTAACCGGCGAAATTCCGGGCTGAAATCCGTGCACATTTGGTCGCTCAAGGCAGAACAACAAAAGGGACTCAAAGTTAACCATAATTAATCAAATTAAATTTCAATTAATTCCATGAGGTTGGTGCGGCTTTACCCGTAAACATGCACACCACATACGTCTAATGCGACCTGACCGATCACAGGGTCCATCATTTTGTTTAATAAGTTATTATCAAATCCATGGACTCCATCCGGATATGGCGGTAGGTTGCGCCCCTTCGTTACTCGCCAGTCACGAATTCAACCTTATCCCATTTCTCACTCGACTCTTCATACACAGGGATTGCCATGAGCATCACACGCAGAGACTTTCTCAACGGCGTCGCCATCACCATTGCGGCCGGGGTTGCCCCCATCAAGCTGCTGCAAGCGGCCGAAGGCGGCACGGCGCTGGCTGAAAAAACGCTGGTCTACCCGCCCGCCCTCACCGGGCTGCGCGGCAACCACCCGGGCTCCTTCGAACCGGCCCACAGCATCGCCCGCGACGGCAAACAGTATGACTTCGCCAACATTCCCCTCGAGGGCGAATACGATCTGGTGATCGTCGGCGCCGGCATCAGCGGTCTGGCGGCGGCTTGCTTCTATCAGCAACTGCTCGGCGCGGACAAAAAGATCCTGCTGCTCGACAACCACGACGACTTCGGTGGCCATGCCAAGCGCAACGAGTTCACCACCCCGGACGGCCTGCGACTGGGTTACGGCGGCAGCGAATCCCTGCAATCACCGCGCTCCGTCTACAGCCCGGTGGCACTGGGGCTGCTCAAGGCACTCGAGGTCAACATCGACGAGCTGGCCAAAGGCTTCCAGCAGACCTTCTACCCGGATCTGGGGCTCAGCCGCGGCGTCTACTTCGACGAGAAGCACTTTGGCGTCAACAAGGTGGTGAGCGGCGACCCGGGCCACAACGTGGCCGACGACATCCCGCGCGATCGCCTGAACGGCCGACCGCTGGCAGAGTTTATCGGCGACTTCCCGCTCGATGATGCCGACAAGGCAGCCCTGCTGGCACTGCACGAGGAGAAGACCGACTACCTGAGCGGCATGACCCAGGCGGAAAAAGACCTCTGGATGACCCGCAACAGCTACACCACCTTCCTGCGCGACAAGGTGGGCCTGAGCGAGCGGGCCATCACCTACTTCCAGCAACGCACCAACGACTTCCAGGCGGTCGGCATCGACGCCACCGCCTGCGCCGACGCACGCCTGTGCGCCCTGCCCGGTTTCGGTGGCATGAACCTGACCCCGCTCGATGCCGAGGAGCAGGCGGAGCTGGACGATCCCTACATCTTCCACTTCCCGGACGGCAACGCTGGCCTGACCCGGTTGATGGTGCGCAAGCTCATCCCGCAGGTGGCCCCCGGCCACACCATGCAGGACGTGGTGCTGGCCAAGTTTGACTACAGCAAGCTCGACCTGCCCGAACACAAGGTGCAGCTGCGCCTTGGCAGCACGGCGCTGCAGGCCAAAAACGTGCCGCTCAAAGACGGCAAACAGGGAGTGGATGTCACTTACATCAAGGAGGGAAAACTGCACCGGGTGCGGGCCAGGCAGTCCATCATGGCCGGCTACAACATGATGATCCCCTACATGGTGCCCGAGATGGCGGAGCCCCAGAAGGAGGCGCTGCGCCAGAACGTCAAGGCGCCGCTGGTCTACACCAAGGTGGTGATCAAGAACTGGCAGTCCTTCGTCAAGCTGGGGGTGCACGAGGTCTACTCCCCCGCCGCCCCCTACAGCCGGGTCAAGCTCGACTACCCGGTCAACCTCGGCGGCTACGAGCATCCCAAGAACCCGGATCAGCCCATGTGCCTGCACATGGTCTACGTGCCGACCCTGCCGGGCAGCGGTCTGTCGGCCCGCGAGCAGTCCCGCAAGGGGCGCGCCATGATCCTCGGCATGCCGTTCGAGCAGCACGAACAGATGATCCGCGAACAGTTGCAGGGGATGCTGGGCGGCGCCGGTTTCAACCATGAGCAGGATATCCTCGCCATCACGGTCAACCGCTGGTCCCACGGCTACTCCTACATCACCAAC
>DWSA01000100.1:0-15798 GCA_018244955.1 Ardaris pityusa | reverse complement strand
ATCGGTAGACGCAGCGGATTCAAAATCCGCCGGTGAATAACCGTGTCGGTTCGAGTCCGACCCCGGGCACCATCAAATTCCAAGACAAAAGGCCATCAGCAATGATGGCCTTTTGTCTTTCCGCTTTTCCCTTTTCTCATCGCTCTTCCGTTTTCTGGCTGATCCGGCTACTCGTCTATGTCCCGCATGGCGTCCCTCTGCGCTATTTCGGTGCGGCAATATGTGTGTGCACAGCGGAAGTGCGCACTTGCTCAAGTTAGCGCGTCCCGTGCGCCAATCTGGTGCGTTACTTCGCCGGCACCAGTATAAATCAATGATTTTAATCTATTTATTAAGTTGGCCTGCTTTGTGCTTTGAAGCACTTATGTCGCCATGATGCCGCTCATCCGAGGAATGATGGGCGGGGCGGTCACCAGTGTGTAGCGAATGTGGATGTACGTGAATCGTCGGTTTCGATGTTCATATCAGGAAATGGACCCGGCCGGGAGCCGGGACGACAGGGAAGGAGATGGCTGTATGCTCAAGAGACTCGTGATGACTGGCCTGTTGGCGCTTGCCGCCTTGCTGGCCGCCCCCAGTTGGGCTGAAGAGGTGGTGGCCGCCTCGGCCGAGGTCGTGCAGGCTGCGGCACCGGCAGTAGTGACCATCAACAAGGGGGACAATACCTGGATGCTGCTGTCGGCAGCCCTGGTGATCCTGATGTCCATTCCGGGCCTGGCCCTGTTTTATGGCGGCCTGGTGCGCAGCAAGAACATGCTGAGCGTGCTGATGCAGGTGTTCACCCTGTTCTCGCTGATCTGCGTGCTGTGGATCCTCTACGGCTATTCACTGGCCTTTACCGAGGGCAACAGCGTTTATGGCTCCTTCAGCAAGGCGCTGCTCAAGGGAGTCACCCCTGATTCCATCGCCGCCACCTTCAGCAAGGGGGTCGGGATCAGCGAGTTCATCTATGTGGTGTTCCAGGGCGCTTTTGCCGCCATCACCTGCGGTCTGATCGTGGGGGCCTTCGCCGAGCGCATCAAGTTTGCCGCCGTGCTGCTGTTCTCGGTGATCTGGTTCACCTTCGCCTATATCCCGCTGGCCCACATGGTGTGGTACTGGGCGGGTCCGGATGCCTATACCACGGCCGATGCCGCGGCAGCGGCCACTGCGACCGCCGGTTATCTGTTCCAGCACGGTGCGCTGGACTTTGCGGGCGGCACAGTGGTGCACATCAACGCGGCAGTGGCCGGTCTGATCGGTGCCTATCTGGTGGGCAAACGCCTGGGATATGGCCGTGACCCCATGACCCCGCACAGCCTCACCATGACCATGATCGGTGCCTCCCTGCTCTGGTTCGGCTGGTTCGGTTTCAATGCCGGCTCCGCGCTGGAGGCCAACGGTACGGCGGCACTGGCCTTCATCAATACCTGGGTGGCTCCGGCGGCGGCGGCCCTCTCCTGGACCCTGGCCGAGTGGGTGATGAAGGGTCGTCCCTCCCTGCTGGGGGCGGCTTCCGGCGCCGTCTCCGGGCTGGTGGTGATCACTCCGGCGGCCGGTTTCGTCGGAGTGGGAGGCGGTCTGGTGATGGGCCTCATCAGCGGTGTTGCCGGGCTGTGGGGAGTCCACGGTCTCAAGCGGCTGCTGGGCGCCGATGACAGCCTGGACGTGTTCGGCGTGCACGGGGTGTGCGGCATCCTGGGGGCGCTGCTGACCGGCGTCTTCGCCAGCCCGGATCTGGGTGGTACCGGGGTGTGGGACTACGTCACCAACCAGGTGGCTGAGGGTTACTCCATCCTGGCGCAGGTAAAAATTCAGGCCATCGGGGTCGGCGTGACCATCCTCTGGTCCGGCATCATCTCGGTGGTGGCCTACAAGCTGGTGGATCTGCTGATCGGCCTGCGAGTGAAAGAAGACGCGGAGCGGGAGGGGCTGGATGTCACCACTCACGGCGAGAAGGCCTACAGCCTGTAATCCGCCATCTGTTCGTCAGCTATATTGCCGCCGGCCATGCCGGCGGCTTTTTTATGTCGGATTGTCGGGGTTTGATGTCTGGGCCGTCGGGGTGATAGCCCATCCGTGGTCACCATGCCCTCTTATTAAGGACAACCCCTGAATCGCGCCGGGGGATCCTGGTTTTTTCGGCAGATAACGCCAGGCGGGGCAATGTCCTCGGTCTTGTTGCTGTTTTATGCCTGCAATTTGGCCGGATCTCCGCTAAACTCTGCCACCTTTTCTTGATGGGGCTGGCCGGGCCGGTTCCATCACCCTTCTTTATATATGTACTTTTGGAGCCGCTCATGCCGTTAGTGGGACATCAACACCAGATCGAGATCCTGGAACTGACCGACAAAGGAGATGGCAAAGGACGCCTGTTCGACCGCCCCCTGTTTGTCGAAGGTTTGCTGCCCGGTGAGCAGGCGCTGGTGGAGCTGACCGAGGTCAAGCCCAACTATCTGCACGGCAAGGTGACCGAGCTGCTCCAGCCCTCCGCCGATCGGGTCACCGACTTCTGCCCCAACACCGAATGTGGTGGCTGCCAGGTGCGCCCGCTGGCCTATCCGGCCCAGCTCAAGCTCAAGCAGGCGCTGGTGGAGAGTGCGCTGGAACAGGCCGGGCTGGGTGATACCACCGTCAGGACGATCCTCGGCATGGATAGCCCGTTTGCCTATCGCAACAAGGCCCAATACGCGGTGCGTGGCTGCGACGCCGGCGCCGAGATCGGCTTTTATCGCAAACACTCCCATGACCTGATCACCGCCGATGACTGCGCGGTGCAAGATTCCCTGCACGTGGAGCTGAACGCCCGGGTGCGCAACTGGATGCGCGAGCACAACATCGCCGCCTATGACGAGGTGAACCACAGCGGCTGCGTGCGCAACCTGATGACCCGCAAGGGCTTCAAGAGCGGCGAGCTGATGGTGGTGCTGGTGACCCTGGGCGAGGAGCTGCCGTTTGAAGCCGAGCTGCTGGCTGGCCTGAGTGATCTGCCGGTTACCACCCTGGTGCAGAACATCAACGAGGAACGCACCAACCGCATCCTGGGGGCCACCAACCGGGTGCTGCTGGGCGAAGGGGTGATCCGCGACAAGATCCACGAGCTCGAGTTCGAGATCTCGCCGCTCTCCTTCTTCCAGAACAACCCGAGCCAGACCGATGTGCTCTACTCCAGCGCCCTCGAGTATGCCGAACTGACCGGCAACGAGACGGTGTTCGACATCTACTGCGGTATCGGCACCATCTCCCTGTTCCTGGCTGGCAAGGCTGCCAAGGTGGTGGGGATCGAGTCGGTGGAGAGCGCCATCAGCGATGCCCGTCGCAACGCCGCCCTCAACGGCATCGAGCACACCGAGTTCCACGTCGGCAAGGCCGAGCAGCTGATGCCCGAGCTGCACGCGCAGGGTGTGACTGCCGATGTGGTGGTGATGGATCCGCCGCGCAAGGGCTGTGACAAGGCCGTGCTGCAGACCCTGGTGGCCATGGCGCCGCGCCGGTTGGTCTATGTCTCCTGCAACCCGCAGACCCTGGCCCGCGATCTCGCCTGGCTGGTCAAGCAGGGCTTCGTGCTGGACGAGGTGCAGCCGGTCGACATGTTCCCGCACTCCATGCACGTGGAAGCGGTTGCCCGCCTGAGCCTGCCGGCCAAGGCCTAATCGCCGGGTCATGCACGTAGAGGCCGTCGCCCGACTGAGCCTGCCCACCCAGGCGTGAATTGAATTAGCCAGATGGCTCTGATAAAAACGACTCCAAATGGAGTCGTTTTTTTATACCTGTCATTCCGGTATCGAGTCGTGGCATTAGCGGATTCGGAGCAGATAGGGAAAAACGGCAAGGGTGCGACAGAGACGAGGAACAGACCATGAAAGGCATCTTGTTACGCTGGCTGGCTCGCTACGATGGCTGGTGCGAGGAGTGGGGACTCACACCGGAGAACCGGCGCTGCTGCGTGCCGGTGCGCCGCGAGCAGGATGACGCGCCGCAGACGGAGCAGCAGGAGGAGTCGGAAGCGCTCACTGGAAATTGCGGGTCACGGCCCCAGTGACGCTGTTGTAGTCGAAGGAGAGGCCATCCGGATAGGCCGGGAAGCGGCCGATGGAGTCGCGCAGAGTATAGCGGCAATTGCTGTGCGGCTCCCCATCCGCATCTACCTGGTTGGCAGGCAGTTCGCTGGACAGGTAGTCGGCGTTGAGCTGGATCTCGGGATCCTGATCGACCGAGGCGACGGTATAGCTGCTGTCCAGCAGTCCCTGGAACAGCAGGCGGCAGTCTGACTGGTTGCTCACCGAGATGTAGTCACCCTGACCTGCGACATAGGGCTCATCTATCCCCTTGCGGCCCTGATCTTCGTCGGTGCCGGCGGGCCAGCCATAGCGGTTGATGTCGAGATTGCGCTGCCCCATGCTGCCGAGATTGTAGAGTGCCTGATCCTGCGCCTTGACCGCCCAGCCGGCATGGGCCAGCTGCACCGCGCTGGCAAAGCTGGTGGCGGTGGTGGCGACCGTACTCTTGAGAGCATCATCCTTGAGATTGATGAAACGGGGCAGGGCGGTGACGGCCAGGATCCCCAGCACTATGATGACCAGCACCAGTTCTATCAGGGTAAAGCCGTGGCTTGTGCGTTTCATCATGATATGGACCCATTAATTACGACAAACAGGTGAGAGCGACATGCAACTGATCGACACCCATTGCCATCTCGATTTTCCGGTCTTCGATCCCGATCGGGCGGCGCTGCTGGCCGAGTGCCGCCAGCTGGGGGTGAGCGAGTATATCATTCCCGCCGTGGGAGAGGAAAACTGGGGCCGGGTGATGGCGCTGGCGGCAGAGCACGACGGTATTTCCTATGCCCTGGGTGTGCACCCCTGGTATGTGGGGGGGCAGACTCCGGCGGTATTGACCCGGTTGCGGCGACTGCTGGCCGAGCGTCCACGCGGGCTGGTGGCGGTGGGCGAGTGCGGGCTGGATCTGCGCTCCCATGTGCCGCAGGAGGGGCAACTCGAGATGTTCGAGGCTCAAATCAAGCTGGCCATGGAGCATGAGCTGCCCTTGATCGTCCATTCGGTGCGCGCCAACGACACGGTGGCCAAGATCCTCAGGCGCCTGCGTCCGGCCAGCGGGGGCGTCATCCACGCCTTCAGCGGTTCTCTGCAGCAGGCAGAGGCGTTCTGGCAACTGGGATTTCGGCTCGGTATCGGCGGGGTCATCAGCTTCGAGCGGGCCAACAAGACCCGGGAGGCGGTGCGCGACATGCCACTGGAATCCTTGCTGCTGGAAACCGACGCCCCCGACATGCCGCTGCAGGGTCAGCAGGGGGCGCCCAACACCCCCGCCAACCTGCCAAAAATTGCGCAACTGCTGGCCGATTTGCGGCAACAACCGCTGGCCCATGTTGCCTCGGTGTTACGTGAATCCACTTTGCAGGCTTTCCAACTGGGCAAGTCACAAATTAACAGCTGATTAACTATTGATAGTGGCATGATAAAAAACGGGGTAAGTAAAAATCGTTTGCGGTCTAATTTGACGACCCCTAGCGCATTTCATGCTTATAAAATGTGACCAGCATTCTACTTTGTCGCACCGTAATTAGTATAATGCGCACCCTTGATTGATGGCTTTGAGATACAAGTTGTTAACAAGCTGGAAGGTGCTACTAAAGAGGAAGTGTTAATAATGAATTTGATAATGGGTCTGGTAGGGATGGCAACGCTCGTCCTTATCGCGGTGCTGTTCTCCAGTAATCGCAAAGCAATAAAAATTCGCACCGTTGTCGGTGCCTTTGCAATTCAAGCTGGACTGGGTGCATTCGTGCTGTACGTCCCGGTTGGCCGAGATATTCTGGTGGGTGTATCCGATGCCGTTTCCAGCGTCATCGGTTATGGCCAAAACGGTATCGAATTCCTGTTCGGTGGTCTGGTCAGCAACAAGATGTTCGAAGTATTCGGTGGCGGCGGCTTTATCTTCGCCTTCCGCGTACTGCCGGTCATCATCTTCTTCTCCTCGCTGATCGCCGTTCTTTATTACCTGGGCATCATGCAGTGGGTCATCAAACTGCTGGGTGGTGGCCTGCAAAAAGTACTGGGCACTTCCCGTACCGAATCCCTCTCTGCCACTGCCAACATCTTCGTGGGTCAGACTGAAGCCCCGCTGGTGGTGCGTCCCTTCATCTCCAAGATGACTGACTCCGAGCTGTTTGCCGTCATGTGTGGTGGTCTGGCCTCCGTTGCCGGTTCCGTACTGGCTGGCTACGCCTCCATGGGCGTCAAGATGGAATACCTGATCGCCGCCTCCTTCATGGCTGCTCCGGGTGGTCTGCTGTTCGCCAAGCTGCTGGTGCCGGAAACCGAGACCCCGAGCTACGACGAGAACAATGCCGATGGCGAGCTGGAAGACAAGCCTGCCAACGTGATCGATGCCGCTGCCGCTGGTGCTTCTGCCGGTCTGCAACTGGCCCTGAACGTCGGTGCCATGCTGCTGGCCTTCATCGGCCTGATCGCCATGATCAACGGCATCTTCTCCGGTGTGGGCGGCTGGTTCGGTTATCCGCAGCTCTCTCTGGAACTGCTGCTGGGCTGGATCTTCTCCCCGCTGGCCTTCCTGATCGGGGTACCCTGGAGCGAAGCCATCGTGGCCGGTTCCTTCATCGGTCAGAAACTGGTGGTCAACGAGTTCGTGGCCTACCTGAACTTTGCCCCGTATCTGAAAGATGAAGTGCTGATCAATGGCGTGGCCATGTCCGACCACACCAAGGCCATCATCTCCTTCGCCCTGTGCGGCTTTGCCAACCTGTCCTCCGTCGCCATCCTGCTGGGTGGTCTGGGCTCCATGGCACCGAACCGTCGCGGCACCATTGCCAAATTTGGTCTGAAAGCCGTACTGGCTGGTTCTCTGTCCAACCTGATGTCTGCGACCATCGCAGGCTTCTTCCTGGCGCTGTCCGGCATGTAATATCGCCTGACTGTCAGGGTAAAGACGAACGCCACAGCGAGAAGCTGTGGCGTTCGCGTTTGGGGCGGTGACAACCGTTTTCCTTTCTAAACTAATAATAAAATGAGTCAAATCGGAGGTTATATGAATGAAGTGCTACTGGCGATGGCGGCCGGCTTTATCGTTGGCTTGTTGTTTTCTTTCCTCAAATTGCCGATCCCGGCCCCGCCCGTATTGTCCGGGGTAATGGGGATCGTCGGAGTCTATCTGGGGGGGCTGGCATACTCCTGGATACTCACTCGCTTCTTCTCTTAACGCACTTTTCAGTACCGGATTTGCCAGATGTGAGGTACCTCTGAAAATGGCAAATCCGGCTTGCAAACAAGGGGTATCTCGGCTGAAATAGGCATTGCCAGCAGGGTGCTGGCATTGACTAATGCCCGATGAAATCGGGTGTTGGCGGTCAAATGGAATTGATTGGGAAGTCGGGTCAGACCTTGTCTGCCTTTCTCAAGTCTTCATGGAACCAAGTCCGCACTTTTGTAAGAAAGTGACAGGGCTCTTGCCTTATTTGCAGCCTCATTGCCCGTGCAATTGCGCTGCAATTCCATTCCCGTTTCTTTGGGAGTCGTGTCTTGCCGGTTGCGTTGCGACAGGCGGACCCATGCCCTGGAATCCGGACTAAATCGAGACTTTGGAGAACAGAATGACTGATCTGAAACTGGCCGCCCAGCGCGCCCTGAACCTGATGGACCTGACCACTCTGAACGATGACGACACCGATCAGAAGGTGATCGACCTGTGCCGCAAGGCCAAGTCGCCGGCCGGCCTGACCGCCGCCGTCTGCATCTATCCCCGTTTCATCCCCATCGCTCGCAAGACCCTGCGTGAAATCGGCGCCGCCGACGTGCGCATTGCGACCGTGACCAACTTCCCGCACGGCAACGACGACATCGAGATCGCCGTGGCCGAAACCCGCGCCGCCGTGGCCTACGGTGCCGATGAAGTGGACGTGGTGTTCCCGTACCGCGCCTTCATGGCCGGCAATGAACAGGTCGGCTTCGATCTGGTCAAAGCTTGTAAGGAAGCCTGTGGTAGCCAAGCCCTGCTGAAAGTGATCATCGAAACTGGCGAGCTGAAAGAAGAGGCGCTGATCCGCCGTGCTTCTGAAATCTCCATCGACGCCGGTGCCGACTTCATCAAGACCTCCACCGGCAAGGTGCCGGTCAATGCGACCCCGGAAGCGGCGCGCATCATGATGGAAGTGATCAAGGCCAAGAACCCGAAAGTCGGCTTCAAGCCGGCGGGTGGCGTGAAAGACGCCGCCGTGGCGGGTCAGTACCTGGCCATGGCCGAAGAGATCCTGGGCAAGGACTGGGTATCCGCCCGCACCTTCCGCTTTGGTGCATCCAGCCTGCTGGCCAGCCTGCTGGCCACACTGGGGCATGGCGACAAGCCGGCCAACACCAGCGGTTACTAATAGGTTGATGAGAGGGCGGACCTGGTCCGCTCTGTTTCGCCCCCACCATGCGGTGTGCGGGCAAGGATTCAGGCTTGTGTAACGCCAGCAATGGCGGAGGGAATGAAAGATGTTTTTGCCTCAAGAAATTATTCGCAAGAAGCGCAACGGTGAAGCGCTCAGTACCCAAGAGATTCAATTCTTCGTTCAGGGCATTACCAACAACACCATCGGCGAGGGCCAGATTGCGGCGCTGGCGATGGCGGTCTACTTCAAAGACATGACCATGGATGAGCGGGTTGCCCTGACCTGCGCCATGCGCGATTCCGGCATGGTACTGACCTGGGACCACCTCAATCTGGGTGGCCCGATCGTCGACAAGCACTCCACCGGCGGTGTGGGTGACGTCGTCTCCCTGATGCTGGGCCCGATGGTTGCCGCCTGCGGCGGTTTCGTGCCGATGATCTCCGGCCGTGGCCTGGGCCACACCGGCGGTACCCTCGACAAGCTGGATGCCATTCCCGGCTACCAGACCTCGGTCGACAACGATCGTTTCCTGAAAGTGGTGAAAGAGGCGGGTGTCGCCATCATCGGCCAGACCGGCGATCTTGCCCCGGCCGACAAGCGTATCTATGCGGTACGGGACATCACTGCCACCGTCGAATCCATCGCCATGATCACCGGCTCCATCCTCTCCAAGAAGCTCGCCTCCGGGCTGGAAGCGCTGGTGATGGACGTCAAGGTGGGCTCCGGTGCCTTCATGCCGACCTTCGAAGCTTCCGAAGAGCTGGCCAAGAGCATCGTTGCCGTGGCCAACGGTGCCGGCTGCCGCACTTCTGCACTCTTGACCGACATGAACCAGGTGCTGGCCTCCAGCGCCGGCAACGCGGTGGAAGTGCGCGAAGCGGTGCGCTACCTGACCGGTGAATACCGCAACCCGCGCATTCACGCCGTCACCATGGCGCTGTGTGCCGAGATGCTGATCTCCGCCGGCCTGGCCAGCGATGATGGCGAGGCCCGCCGCAAACTGCAGGCGGTGCTGGACAATGGCAAGGCGGCCGAGATCTTCGGTCGCATGGTGACCGGCCTCGGCGGCCCGGGCGACTTCATGGAGCGCTACGATCACCACCTGCCGAAAGCCGCCATCGTGCGCCCCGTCTATGCCGCCAACAGCGGCTTCGTGACCGCCATGGACACCCGTGAACTGGGTCTGGCCGTGGTCGCCATGGGCGGTGGTCGTCGCGCTGCCGGTGACAAACTCGATTATGCGGTCGGTCTGACCGACTTTATCCGCCTGGGTCAAAGCGTCGAGGCAGACAAGCCGCTCGCCCTGATCCACGCTCAAACTGAAGAGCAATTCGCTCAGGCTGCCAGCATGGTGCAGGCCGCCGTCAAGATCGGTGACACCCGACCAGAGGCGCTGCCCGAGGTCTACCGTCGCATCGGTCTGGCTGATTTGTAACAAGGGGAAGTCCCATGAAACGTACCTTTATTCTGATGATGGACTCTTTCGGTATTGGCGCTGCCGCCGACGCCGACAAGTTCGGAGATGTGGGCGCCAATACCCTTGGCCATATCGCCAAGGCCTGCGCCGCCGGTGAGATCGAAGGCCGTGGCGCCCTCAATCTGCCGAACCTCAGCAAGCTGGGTCTGGGCCACGCGGGCGAACTCGCCAGCGGCACCTTCCCGGCGGGTCTGAACAAGGACATCGATGTGGTCGGCGCCTACGGCTTTGCCCAGGAGCTCTCCTCCGGCAAGGACACCCCGTCCGGTCACTGGGAGATCGCCGGCGTGCCCGTGCTGTTCGAGTGGGGTTACTTCCATGATCATCACAACAGCTTCCCGCAGGAGCTGCTGGATGCCATCGTCGAGAAGGCCGGTCTGCCGGGGTATCTGGGCAACTGCCACGCCTCCGGTACCCAGGTGCTGGATGATCTGGGCGAAGAGCACATGCGCACCGGCAAGCCGATCCTTTACACCTCTGCCGACTCCGTGTTCCAGATCGCCTGCCACGAAGAGACCTACGGCCTCGAGAAGCTCTATGAGCTGTGCCACATCGTGCGCGAGCTGCTGGAGCCCTACAACATCGGCCGCGTCATCGCGCGTCCGTTCGTGGGCAGCGGCAAGGGCAACTTCAAGCGCACCGGCAACCGCCACGACTACTCCGTGCTGCCGCCGGCACCGACCGTGTTGGACTACATGAAGGAAGCGGGTGGCCAGGTGGTTTCCATCGGCAAGATCGCCGACATCTATGCCCAGCAGGGCATCACCAAGCAGGTGAAGGGGACCGGTCTGACCGAACTGTGGGATCGTACTCTGGAAGAGGTGAAAGCGGCCGGTGACCAGACCATCGTCTTCACCAACTTCGTCGACTTCGACTCCTCCTACGGTCACCGTCGCGACGTGAAGGGCTATGCCGATGCGCTGGAGTATTTCGACTCCCGCCTGCCGGAGCTGTTCGAGTTGCTGGAAGATGGCGACGTGGTGGTGCTGACCGCCGACCACGGCTGCGATCCGACCTGGGGTGGTACCGATCACACCCGCGAGTACATCCCGGTGTTGTTCTACGGCAAGCCGGTCAAGGCCGGCTCCGTCGGTCGTCGCGAGACCTTCGCCGACATCGGCCAGAGCATTGCGGCGTACCACGGTCTGCCCAAACTGGCATACGGTACCAGCTTCCTGTAATTTACCCGCCCGCCGCCTCGGCGGCGGGCAACCAATAAAGACAATAAAACTCAACCTAGTGTGAAGGAATCAAGAGAATGGCAACTCCTCATATCAATGCGAAAGATGGCGCCTTTGCTGATACCGTGCTGATGCCGGGCGACCCCCTGCGCGCCAAGTACATCGCCGAGACTTTCCTGGAGAACGTCGAGCAGGTGTGCGACGTGCGCAACATGTTCGGTTTCACCGGCACCTACAAGGGTCGTCGCATCTCCATCATGGGTCACGGCATGGGCATCCCGTCCTGCTCCATCTATGCAAAAGAGCTGATCACCGATTACGGCGTGAAGACCCTGATCCGCGTTGGCTCCTGCGGCGCCGTGCGTGAAGACGTGAAACTGCGTGACGTGGTGATCGGCATGGGTGCCTGCACCGACTCCAAAGTGAACCGTCTGCGCTTCAAGGATCACGACTTCGCCGCCATCGCCGACTTCGATCTGGTTGCCAATGCCGTACAGGCCGCCAAGAACAAAGGCGTCGCCGTGCGCGTGGGCAACATCTTCTCCGCCGACCTGTTCTACACCCCGGACCCCTCCATGTTCGACGTCATGGAAAAGTACGGCATCCTGGGTGTCGAGATGGAAGCCGCCGGCATCTACGGTGTGGCTGCAGAGTACGGTGCCAAGGCACTGACCATCTGCACCGTCTCCGACCATATCCGTACCGGTGAGCAGACCACCTCCGAAGAGCGTCAGCTGACCTTCAACGACATGATCGAAATCGCGCTGGATTCCGTCCTGCTGGGCGACAACTAATCCCCCTCGCGCATGAATAATGACAACGGCGGCCTTCGGGCCGCCGTTTTGCATTTCAAGGATGGCAGCTCAGAGGTCGAGGGCGAAGCGCCCTTTGCCGGCCTGCTTGGCTTGGTACATGGCGCTGTCGGCCCGGTGCAGCAGATCGTCGATGTGGCAATACTGGCCCGAATGGCAGAGCGCACCGCCGATGCTGCCGGCGAGGGGCAACAGGTGGCCGGCCACGTCGGCCGGCACCGCCATGGCCGCCAGCAGCCGCTCGCACAGGGCGGGCAGCTCCAGCTCCGGCTGGCGCAGGGCAGGCAGTATGATGGTGAACTCGTCGCCAGCCAGGCGCGCCACCATGTCGCCGGGGCGCACCTCGGTACTCAGCACGCTGGCGAAGCGTTGCAGCAGAGCATCGCCGACGTGATGGCCGAGCTGATCGTTGATCCGCTTGAAGCCGTCGAGATCGAGAAACAGCAGACCCAGGGTCTCGGCGTTCTGGCGCACCCGCTCCAGCTCCCGGGAGAGGCGCAGGGTGAAGGCGCGCCGATTGGGCAGGCCGGTGAGGGGGTCATGGGCCGCTTCGTGCTCAAGCTGGTTCTGCAGCGCCTTGAACTCGGTGATGTCGCTGCCGAGGATGTAGACCCCCGGTTCATCGCCCCGGCTCGGGATCATGGTGATCCTGAGATCGCGCGGGCCGATGGGCAGCTCGAAACGGTTCTCGAAGCTCACCTGCTCGCCGGCGAGGGCCCGCTCCAGATGGGCGATGGCCCGGCCGTAAGCCGCGTCGCCGATCACCTCCCGCACGCTCATCTCCCGCATCCGCTCGGCATCGAGCCCGAAGTAGCGGCAGTAGGCCTGGTTGGCAAACAGGTAGCGCCCCTCGGGCGAGACCATGCTGATGGTGACCGGCAGGCCGTCAGTGATGGCCCGCAGCCGGGCCCGCCCGCGCTCAATCTCGGCCAGCACCTGGCGGCGGGCGCTGATGTCGTGCAAAAACAGGGCGATGCGCACCTTGCCGTCGAACTGGTAGCGCTCGGCAATCACCTCCACCGGGATGCGCCGGCCGTCGTGGGTGCCGATCTCGCACTCCAGCCGGCGTGCAGCACTCTGGGGATGGGTCAGCTGGGCCAGCAGGGGGTGAGCGCTGCCGAGCAGGGCGGGCAGGGTACGCCCCAGCATCTCTTCGGGGTGCCAACCCAGCAGGGTGGTGGAGGCCGGGTTCCAGCCGGTGATGACCAGCGCCTCGTCGAGTTCAAGGAAGGCGTTGCTGGTGTGTTCCAGCATGTGCTGCAGGCGGCGCTGCTCCTGCCACAGGCGCTGCTGCATGGCGCCGCGCTCCTGCATCTCGCGATGCAGCTGCTCCACCGTGCTCGACAGCTCGCGGGTGCGCTCACGGACCTGCCGCTCGAGCCCCTGCTGCAGTTGCAGCAGCTCGGCTTCGGCCTGCTTGCGCTCGGTGAGGTCGGCGAACACGGCGATCAGGTGCGGCGCCATGGTACGGCTATGGCACAGGGTCACGCTGAGCTGGACCCAGCACTGGCTGCCGTCGGCCCGGATCATCCGCTTCTCCAGCCGGTAGTCCTGCCGTTGCCCCGCGAGCAGGGCGTTGAACAGGGGCAGCTCGCGCGGCAGATCCTCGGGATGGGTCATGGCGTGCCAGGTGCGGCTCAGCATCGCCTGCTCGCTGTAGCCCAGCAGCCGCTCCAGCCCCGGGTTGGCCCGCAGCCACTTGCCTTCGAGGGAGGAGAGGGCCATGCCCACCGACGATTGGTTGAAGGTGAGGGTGAACAGGTGATCCTTGTCCTCCAGCACCTGATTGAGGCTGCGCATCTGATGGCGCCGCTCCAGATCGTGCAGGGTGTTCTCCACCAGGCGGCCGAAGTCATCGAGATCGCGGCAGGCCTCCTGGTCGAGGTGGCGCGGGGCATGATCCACCAGACAGAGGGTGCCGAGCACCACGCCGTCCAGCGCCCGCAGTGGCCGCCCGGCATAGAAGACCACGTGCGGCTCCTCGGTCACCAGCGGGTTGTCGGCAAACCGTGGGTCGAGCCGGGCATCCGGCACCTGCATGATGTCGGGACGCAGGATGGCGTGGCCGCAAAAGGAGTGCTCCCGGCTGATCTCGAACAGGGCGACGCCGGTGCGGGCAAGAAACCACTGCCGGTTCACGTCGGTCAGCGAGACCATGGCGATGGGCAGCGAGAAATGGCGGGTAATGAGCCGGGTCAGGCGATCCAGCTGATCGATGGGCTCGCGGTCAAGCAGGCCGAGGATGCGGAGTCGTTCCAGTCGACTCTCTTCATCCAGCGGCAGAGAGGGGGCAATCATACAGCGCTCCTGCTGGTGGCATTGCCAGTTTCGGGTCGGGGGATCGCGCCGCCTTATTGCGGTTCGACCGGTTTGCTTTTCTTCTTGTGCTTGCGCACCCGCATGTAGTTGCGACGGATCCCGTAGGAGATGAGCAACCCGGCCAGCAGGGCGACCAGCAGCATCAGCCGCTGCTTCTCCTGTACCACCTTGAGCCGGGTATCCTTGTCCGCCAGCATCTGCTGCTCTTCCAGCGTAATGCGCAGATACCCCAGGGTCTGCTCCCCATCCAGGATCTCCTGCACGAACTGGATGCGCCCCTTGCCCTGCTCCGGTATCGACTTGTTGCTGTCGCCGATGGGCAGCAGGCTGTCCAGCGGCACCGCGTTGTCCGACTGGGCGAGGGGGATGCCGCGGGCATCGTAGAGGGTGACGTCGAGGATCTCGGGCTCGGCAGCCAGATCCTGGGCCAGCCGCTCCAGCTCGCTGTTCTTGTCCTCCTTGAGCCAGCGCTTCATGTCGCGGGCGGCATAGGCCACCAGCGCCTGGGCCCGGTTGCGTGCCTCGCTGTGCAGCGAAGCCTGGCTCTCACCCTGCATGTGGATGAGTACCGCGAGTACCCAGAGCCCGAGCAGGACGCCGGCACCGAGACTGAGCACACGTTTGATGGGGAGATGACGCAAGCGTTGAGCCTTTTGCTGACAAGGGGTGGCGGGATCTTGGCGCTTGCCTGTATAAAAAGCAATACGCTACTCTGGGCCAGCATTGTTAACCCCATGATCACCAAGGAAGGCGTTATCCCTATGTTGTTGTCCCAATTGCCCGCAGAGATTTCAGAGTGGCCCGAGTGCCTGTCCGGCGCCCCCTGGTGGGAGGCGACGCCGCAGGCGCTGCTGCCTGCCGCCAGTGCGCTGGATGGCGGCTGGCTGGTGCTGTTCGGGCGCGCGCTGGCCGGTCATCATCTCGGGCGGCTGGCCGGGCTGCTGGCACAGCACGAGTTGCAGGCCAGGCTCTATCCGCCCGCCATGCCGGCCGGGGTGCCTCTGCTGCTGCTGGGCACGGATCGCTTCTCACCCGCTCTGGTACAGGCGCTCAAGGGGGAGGAGTGGGACATCGATCTGTGTCATCTGTCGGCCCTGCCCAGCCTGGCCGAACCCGGTTTGCTGGTGATGGACATGGATTCCACCGCCATCCGCATCGAGTGCATCGATGAGATTGCCCGGTTGGCCGGGGTCGGCGAGCAGGTGGCGGCGGTCACGGCAGCCGCCATGCAGGGCAAGCTGGAGTTTGCCGACAGCCTGCGGGCCAGGGTCGCCCTGCTGGAAGGGGCGCCGGTCACCCTTCTCGACCAGGTGGCGGCCGACATGCCCTGGATGCCGGGCCTGCAATTGATGGTCGATACCCTCAAACAGGCCGGTTGGAAGGTGGCGATCGCCTCCGGTGGCTTCACCCGTTTTGCCGGCCAGTTGCAGCGGGAGCTGGGGCTGGACGCCATCTTCGCCAACGAGCTGGCGGTGGAAGGGCAACAGCTGACCGGCAAGGTGAGCGGGCGCATCGTCGATGCTGCCGTCAAGGCCGAGGTCTTGCAGCAGCTGGCGCAGGAGTACGGCATCGCCGCTGGCCAGACCGTGGCCGTCGGCGATGGCGCTAACGATCTCAAGA
>DWSA01000099.1:0-16070 GCA_018244955.1 Ardaris pityusa | reverse complement strand
TCTATAAACCCCAGTAAAAACAGACATTTTTATACTCAAGGTTGATTTTCGATCCGTTTTTGAGACTTAGATCAACGCCGTCTAATATATAAACCTTACAATTAA
This sequence comes from Ardaris pityusa, assembly GCA_018244955.1. NCBI lineage: Eukaryota > Metazoa > Arthropoda > Insecta > Lepidoptera > Hesperiidae > Ardaris > Ardaris pityusa. The sequence continues at coordinate 15,965 of DWSA01000099.1, read as the reverse complement.
GATGGAAATGATTTATACCGTATTTAGTCCTCTTTTGACCCTTAAGTGGTATCTTTTTGGGAATTTTTTGAGCTGGCTCATATATGGAACAATAAGTCCGATAAAAAAGGATAAAACAATGAAATACTGGAAAGTATTGGTGGCTGCAGCAATGGTGTTCACCCTCTCCTCCTGTGGGGGCGGCGGTGATGGCAATGACCAGACGGATCCACCTCCCCCTCCTCCGGGAACCCCAGATTCGCTGGTGATCTCGGCCTCCACCCCACAACTTGGCGAGAGCGGTCAGCTCTCGGTGCAATTCAAGGTAACCGACAAGCAAGGCAAGGGTTATGAGCTGGGAACCACCCTTCCCTCCTTCACCCTGGCAAAGGTGATCCCTGGGCGCGACGCCAAACGGGAAGACCCTGTCATCTGGAAGAGCTTCATCTACAGCACCAAGAACAACCGGCCTACCGGCGAGAACGGCGGCAAGCTGGAAGCCCTTGGCAATGGCCAGTACCGCTACACCTTCTCCTTCAATGCCACCACGGTGCGCGACCCTTATCCGAGCGATTCGCAGGACAACAACGGCTTGATCCGCTGGGATGAGGCAGCGACCCACCGCCTCGGCATCTACTTTGGCGGCAGCAACGGCATTCCAGTCACCGACTACGTGCTGGACTGGGTACCGGCCGGCACGCCGCCGCTGCTGACCCGCGACATCCTGGAGCAGCAGAGCTGCGACAGCTGCCACATGAAGCAGCCGATCCACCACAGCAACCGGGCCGATCCCAAGCTCTGCGTCACCTGCCACAACGAGAGCGTGCCCGGCAGCGGACGGGGCGATCTGACCACCCTGGTGCACAAGCTGCACGGCAACCTGGATGCGACCGCCACCAAGCTGGTGAGCCACTTCCCGCAGGATCCGCGCAACTGCGACACCTGCCACAAGGGTGTCACTCCGACCACCCCGGATGCCAACAACTGGCAGCACGCCCAGGAGAAACCCTGCGGCGCCTGCCACGCGGACTCCACCACGGCAACCGGCTACGTCAGCCACATCAACGGCAAGATCACCAGCGGCACCCTCTGTACCCAGTGCCACGCCGAGACACCCGGCAACACCAAGTCCCCCAGCAGCGTGCACATGGGCTACCTCGCCAACGAGGCTGCCGGTCGCGACAAGCTGGTGTTCAAGTTTGACGACGTGCGCTACGCCGCGCCCAACATCGAGGTCGAGCTGACCGTGACCGCCAACGGCACGCCGGTCGAGACCATGGACGGGGTGCTCAAGTACATCAAGTACGGCGATCTGGCCAAGGCTCCCTACGTGCTGGTCAACTGGGATCAGGGCAGCGGCTTCGAGCTGGGCTACACCAACCCGCAGACCTTCGTTGCCGGCAACAAGATCGACTTCACCAAGTGTGAAAGCCAGGGCGGCGGCAGCTTCCTGTGCCGCAAAGAGGTGGGTAACGAGGTGACCGGCACCCTGGCGGCCACGGTCGCCGAACTGCAGGTGTGCGTGGCTCGCAAGGCGGATCGCAACGGTGCCTTCGCCGCCGGGGATCTGCTCCCCTGCAGCAGCACCGCCAGCGCCCTCTCCTACGTGGCCATCAACCCGGTCAAGGCCTACTTCCGGGTCGAAGGCGGGGTCGACGGCAGCTATGTGCTCAAGGCTGGCGCGGATCTGACCTCCTGCAACGGCTGTCACAAGGACCTGGCAGTCCACACCGAGGGCAACGCGGGCTCGGCCCACGCTTCCAAGGACTTCGCCCAGTGCACCAGCTGTCACAACGCCACCCGCACCTCCTTCTATGCGGGTGTGCCGGGGGATCTGAAGTACCACGTGCACTCCTTCCACGCCTTCGGCTCCCATCGCAGCGGTGATGCCACCTTCCCGGGCAAGCTGAACAACTGCGAGTCCTGCCACACCAAGGGTCAGTACAACCTGCCCAACCAGCAGAACGAACGACCCTCGCTGGTGGCGACCACGGCGGACAACAAGCAGCCCAAGTTCTTCAGTCCGACCCTGGTGGTCTGCGCCAGCTGCCACCTCAAGTCGCCGCTGGGGCTGGTCAAGCCGGACAACCCGGTCGCCGGGGATGAGTGGGCCACCCACATGAAGAACAACGGCGCCATCTTTGGTGCAGAGACGATAGAGGCCGCCACCGGAGTTGAACAGTGCGCGTCCTGCCATGCCGTCGGGCAGGAGCAGGGCGTCGACAAGGTTCACAAGGTGTATGACTTCCGTTGAGACCACCAGGCCGGGGGGATGCCTCCCCCCGGCCCTTTGCCGTTGAAGGACACGATATGAAAAGAATCACCCCGCAGTGGCTCCTGGCGGGTTTGCTGGCACTCGGTTGCCTGCCGGTCTGGGCCAAGAGCGATGCCCAGCCGACGGCCGATGCCGAGCCGCGCCTGCAGGTCGAGGCCACCCTCGACCAGAAATTCGACCAGGGCAAATACTCCCCCAAGGGGGCCGATACCTGCCTCAAGTGCCACGATGCCGACTCGCGCAAGCCCGCTACCGGCATCTTCCACAATGTGCACGGCAACCTCGGCAACCAGAACGGACCGATGGCCGACAAACAGTGTGAAGCCTGCCACGGCCCCGCCGGCAACCACCCGCGCAATCCCCGCAAGGGGCAGCAGCGGGAACCCATGATCACCTTCGGCCTCGACTCGCCGGTCCCGGTAGAGAAGCAGAACAGCGTCTGCCTCTCCTGCCACACCGATACCCAGCGAATGGGCTGGCATGCCAGTGCTCACGCGGTGGAGGATGTCTCCTGCACCAGCTGCCACAGCCTGCACCAGGCCAAGGATCCGGTGATGGACAGCAAGCTGCAGGTGGAGACCTGTACCAGCTGCCACGCCCAGCAAAAGGCCGATCTGCACAAGCGCACCAGCCACCCCATTCTCAATGGCGAGCTGCCCTGCTCCAGTTGCCACAACCCGCACCAGTCGCAGAACGAGGCCAGCCTCAAGCAGCCCAGTCTCAACGAGAGCTGCTACGAGTGCCACGCCGAGAAACGGGGCCCCTTCCTGTGGGAACACGAACCGGTGACCGAGGATTGCTCCCTCTGCCACAGCCCGCACGGTTCCATCAACCAGGCGCTGCTCAACAAGCGGGTGCCCCAGCTGTGCCAGGAGTGTCACAGCGTGCCCCATGCCAACGTCTCCATCCCCGAGGGGGATCTCAAGGTGCGTGGCGGCAGTTGCCTGAACTGTCATAACCAGATCCACGGGACCAACCATCCCAACGGTCAATCACTGCGGCGCTGAGGAGAGAAGTCATGAAATACTCAACACTTTGGCTCTCCCTGCTGGCGGTCTGCTCGGCCCAGGCGGCCGAGGAGCCGCTGGCAGTCGGGGATTACGCCCTGCAGCAGAGCAAACCGGCCAAGACCGAACGCTGGAGCTGCAAGTCCTGCGAGCGCGATGAGGGCTGGTTTGGCGAAGTGGGGCTGGGTGCCGGCTATGCCAACGACGATGGCGCCACCCGCTTTCGCAACTGGGTTCCCAGCCAGCAGGACAGCGGCATGCTCGGCATCTTCAACGCCGACCTGCAATACCGGGGAGAAGGCTCCCGCTACGGCAGCCTGGCGGTGAAAAACCTCGGCATGGAGCGCTTCAGCCTGGCGACCGAACAGGGCCACTACGACGGCATGCGCGCCCGGCTGGGCTATTCGGAGTCCCCCTTCTACTGGAACAGCCACGGCCGCAGCGCCTATCAGCCGGGCGAGAGCCCGCTGACCCAGGGGTCGCTGGCCGAGTTTGACAAGGAGGTGGTGCGCAAGAAGCTGACCGCCGGGCTCGCCTATACCCCGAAGAGCCCGTGGCGCCCCTACGCCGATTTTTCTCATGAGAAAAAAGAGGCCACCCTCGCCTACTACCAGTCGAGCGTGCCCGGCATCGGCAGCGGGCCAGGCCTCTTGCCCAAGCCCGTCGACGGCAGCTCGACCACCCTGGTCAAGAGCGGCGTCAGCTACCTGGGAGAAGGCTGGCTGGTCGATCTCGCCTACAACGGCTCCCTCTACCGTACCGATGACACGGCGCTCTACTATGGCAGCGTCGCCGACCCTTACGCCAACGAGCGTGCCTACGAGCCGGACAACAACTTCCACCAGCTGAGCCTCTCTGGCCAGTACAACTGGGATCGGCAGAGTCTGACCGGCCGCGTGCTCACCAGCCAAGCCACCTCCAACGGCAGCCTGACCGCGTTTCGCAACGCCCCCATCACCCAGGATGACTTCCACGGCAAGGTCAGCACCCTGCAGGCCGATGCCAAGTGGGTAGGCCGCTTTGGCCGGGATCTCACCCTGCGCGCCGGCGGCGAGTATCGGGACCGCAAGGACAAGTCCGATGAATACGCGGTGGTCGGCAAGCTGCGCGGCAAGAGCGATCGCACCCGCAGCAAGGCGGATCTGGCGGCCGACTACCGGCTCAGCCGCTCGGTCAAGCTCACCACCGGCTATCAGTACAAGGCCGATCAGCGCGAGCAGGCCGACCGGCAGGACACCGACGAGCACACCCTGTTCCTCAAGGGGCGCTACCGCCCGGCCGGGGCGCTGCAACTGGGCGGCAAGCTCGCCTGGAGCACCCGCGACGGCTCGGACTGGCGCCACGACAGCGCCGGTGGCAACGGCAGCCCGACCCTGCGCCAGTTCTATCTGGCCGACAGGGACAGGGTCGAGCTCAGGGGAGACCTTGGCTATCAGTTCAGCGAGGGGATGGATGCCCGCCTCGAAGGGTGGTGGGCCAGGGATGACTACAAGGAGCCGGACATCGGGCGCAGCGAGGGCAAGGATTATGGCCTCGACCTGACCCTCAACCAGCAGTTCGACGACAACCTGAGTGGCCACCTGTTCAGCAACCTGCAGTGGCTCACCTCCAGCCAGAACCACGCCTACACAGGTGCACCGGACGGGGATCCCTACAGCACGGCGGTGCGCGACGAGATCACCACCCTCGGGCTCGGGCTCACCCAGAAGAAGGCGTTTGACCGGGATCTCGAGCTCGGGCTCGATTACAGCTTCGCCTATGGCCGCGGCAAGACCGACGCCAGCAAGGGCTATGACTACCCGGATCTGACCAGCAAGCAGCACCGGCTGGAAGGCTACGCCCTCTATCAGCTGACCAAGCAGCATTCGCTGCGCTGGGATGTGCGCTACGAATACTTCCAGGATGTGGATTATCTCTACACCGGCGAAGAGCGCAACCTCGGCGACCTGAACCAGGACTACAACGGCTACTTCACCGCCGTCTCCTGGCTCTACAAGTTCTAAAGGGGCGGCCACGCGCCGGACAAGGGCAGACACCCTGTGTTGTCAGCCCAACAATAAAGAGGGGAGCCCAGGCTCCCCTCTTTCATCATCTCGTCTTTGTTCTCTTGATTGCCTCTTCATTCTGTCGGCCAAGCAGGCTGCCGCATGGCGGCCATCCACCTGTCGGGCTCGGCACGGCATCAGCCGGTATAGGTCGGCTCCAGCGCATAGTGCTTGAAGCAGGCCTCCAGCTGGCTGCGCGCCTGCGGTGCCACCTCGATGAACTCCAGCCCGTATACCTCGCCCTCTTCCGCCTGACGGGACCACATCACCCTGGCCTTGATCGTCAGCGGCGTCTGGTTGCGATACAGATCGATGGAGGGCTTGGGGGTGTAGATCTTGAGCTCCACCTCGGCGCGCTTGTCCAGAGCCAGGGGCTGCACCGTGCGCAGTCGCAGGCCAGTGACGCTGAAATCCTCGGTGATCGACTCGTGGAACCCGCCCCCGGCCTGCACCTTCACCATCATGTGCTGGTACATGCACGGCGCCCGGCGCAGCTCGTGCTCGCTGCGATCTGCCCCGCTCTCGGCCTCGAAGCGGAACTGCTCCATGATGTCGCGCAGCTGGCTCGACTCCTGATAGAGGGTGCGGCTGATGATCCCGGTGGTCTGCACCTTCTCGGTGTTCTCCGCGAGCGCATGCAGCAGATCGTGCAGATGGGCATTGAGCGAGGAGAGCTTGCCCATCTGCTCGTCGCTGGTGCCGCGGATCTGATCCGCCGCGCCGACGCTGCGCTCGATCTCCGTCATCAGGCCGTTGATGGACTGGCTCGCCTCGTGCGCCTTGTCCATGGTCAGGTGAGTGCGGGCGATGACGCTCTTCACCGAGGTCTCGTTCTCGCCGATGAGCCGGCTCAGGGTCGTGACGATCTCGTTGATCTCCTTGGTGGCCTGACCGGCATTGTTGGCCAGCTTGCGCACCTCGTCGGCCACCACCGCAAAGCCGCGGCCATACTCCCCGGCACGGGCGCCTCGATGGCGGCGTTGAGAGCCAGCAGGTTGGTCTGCTCGGTGATGGCGGTGATGGACTGGGTGATCACCTGAATGCGCTGGCTCGCCTCGCTCAGCTGGCGGGTCTTCTGCTCCGCCTGCTGCGCCTCGGTCACGGCGTGGCGCATCTCTTCGATGTTTTCACTCATCACCCGGGTGCTGCGATGGGCGCTCTGATAGGCAAGCTCGGCCTGCTGCCCCACCTGGCTTGCCAGGCCGGAAACCGCCTCGGCCGCGCAGGAGAGGTCATTGCTGGCACGGGTCACCTCCGTCGAGTGGTGCTGCTCCAGCTGGGAAGCGTCGGTGATGGTTCTCGAGATATCGGAGATCTGATAGGAGGACTGGGCCAGTTGCCGGGTCCGCAGGTCTATCTGGCGCATGTGGCGGCTGAGCTGCGCCGCCATCAGCCGCATGGCCCCGAGCACGCTGTGATTGTCTGCCGAACGGGTCTGGATGGCGACGGTGAGGTTGCCCGCCGCAATCTCGGCGGCCACCCGCGCGGCATAATCCGGCTCGCCGCCCAGGGTGCGCATCAGGTGACGGTACTGGATGAAATAGGCCAGCGCCACGAACAGCAGGGAGACCAGCCCGGCCACCAGCCCCATCAGCAGGGCCAGCTCCTTGGCCTCGTCGCGGCTGGCGACGGCACGGGTGATCTGGCTGTCCAGCTGATGATTGATGCGCTCAAGCCGTTCGTTGATGCTTATCACCATGTGATCAAAGCCACCCTGGCTGCTCATCATCAGGTTGCCTGCAGCCTGACCCTGGCGACTGTAGGTATCCACCATGGTCGCCCCTTTCTCAAACAGCCCCTTGACCGTCTCCTGCATCGGCAGCAGTTCGTCGCTCAAGTCCGGCAGGCTGCGCATCAGGGTATTGAGATTCTGCAAGGCGGTATCGCGGAACGTGGCGGCCTCGGCGAGGCCCTCTTCCGTGTTGCCGGTCACCGCCGCATCTGTGATGAACTGCTGGATCTGTACCAGGTCATAGCGCGTCTCCTTGAAGATGAGGTGAGCCTGATTGAAGCGCTCGACCTTCTCCTGTGCACGCAGCTGGGCCTGGCTGCTCCACAAGGAGACGATGGATGCCACGATCAGCGGCACCGCTACCAGGATCCCCCCCAGGATCATCATCCGTTTGACCGAATGCCTTCCTCGGGGCGCATGCGACACCGCATGTGCCTCGGTATGGTCGAAGGCGGTGTCCTGCAAGAGTCCTTGTGCAGTAGCCATGGCATCACCTCATCCTGGTAGCAGAGCGTCATTGGGCCATCGCAGCAAGGCATTCAGCTGCAAAGAGCCGATCCGTTTTTTCGACTCAAGCAAAACCCAAGCCAGAAAAAATGGCCTGATTTGCCCCCTCTTCCGCCTCCAATGCGGGCAACTTGCCACAAGGCCCGCCCAAGGCGAGCAAAACGCGATGCAAACTGCAATGAAAGCGGTATTTTCTGCCCGAGCAGCCCCCTCGGACCATCACGCCTTGCCCTGATCGACCCATCCCCCTTTATCATGCCCGGCTCACAGACACGGCTTCCCGGCCTGGTGTGAGCCGCCGCCAACGCCCGGCCATATTGACGATCAACACACTATTGGCTGGTACCCAGCGCAGGGGTCAACACCATCCGTTGGCGCACTATGGCGCATTAGGCCTGATTTTTGTATGGAATAACTCGAGTCAGTGGTCGGCGGGTGTTGCACTCACAAGCGGAGCCTTATGCCTGCAAGGTGTAAGAGGTGGATTGAAGGCTCATTGAATGATTTGACCTGGTTGGGGAGTTTCTATGTTCAACGCAAAACTCAAGAACGAGCTGGCGGCAGAGAGAGCAAGGGCCTTGCAGAGCGAGGCGCTGAGCCACGCCATGCATGGCCACCTGCCGATGATCGAATTCACTCCCGAGGGCTATATTCTCGATGCCAGCCCGCTGTTTCTGAGCACCGTCGGCTACACCCTCAAGGAGATCGTGGGGCAGCACCATGCCATCTTCTGTCGAAAAGAGGACTCTGACTCCCCCTCCTATCGGGAATTCTGGAGGAAGCTGGCCAATGGCCACAGTCAGCAGGGTACCTTCCAGCGAGTCGGCAAGCACGGCCAGGAAATCTGGCTGGAAGCAACCTACTTCCCGGTCAGCCAGGATGGCAAGGTCAACAAAGTCGTTAAAATCGCCTCCGATGTAACCTCGCAACATGACTTGCTCATGACGCAGAAAGCGATATTCGAAGCGCTGGATCGCTCCCTTGCGGTCATCGAGTTTGAGCCAAGCGGCGTCATCATCAACGCCAACCGCAATTTTCTCGACACCATGGGCTATCGGCTCGATGAAATAAAAGGTCGTCAGCATCGCATGTTCTGTGATGAGTCGTTTTATCGGGAACACCCCGATTTCTGGCAGGAACTGGCTCAGGGAACCTTCAAATCGGGGCGCTTTCAGCGCTTTGACAAGCAAGGTCATGAAATCTGGCTGGAAGCGACCTACAACGCAGTGCGGGGCAGCCATGGCAAGGTGATCAAGGTCATCAAGTTCGCCTCCAACATCACCTCGCAAATCAAAAAAGATCAGGCCGTGCAAAATGTGGCCAAAGTGGCCAACGAAACCTCCGTCACCACCAAGGCTTCCGCCATCAAGGGTGAGGACATGCTGACCACCGTCGTCTCCACCTCGGACAACATCGTCACCCAGATGGAAAATGCCAGTTCGCTGATGAGCAAGCTGCATGCCCAATCCCAAAATATCACCGCCATCGTTTCAACCATCAGCAGCATTGCAGATCAGACCAACCTGCTGGCACTCAATGCCGCCATCGAAGCCGCGCGAGCCGGTGAACAAGGCAGAGGCTTTGCCGTCGTCGCTGATGAAGTACGTCAACTGGCGGCAAGAACCTCTCAATCCACCAACGAGATAGCGAGCGTGGTCAGCCAGAACCAGCAGCTCACCCATCAGGTCAGCGAACAGATCCAGTCCGCGGCTGATGGCGCCATCCATGGACAAAGGCAGATCGATGACGTCACGAAAGTGATGCAAGAGATAAGAAATGGCGCCGAAGAAGTGTCGACCATCATCTCGGAACTCTAGAAAAAGCAGCGAGGATCACCTTAAGAGCTCAACCCCAGATAGACAAGGCCGACTGGCTGCTCACCCAGGTGGTGCACGACCTCACCAACCAGGGTTACACCAACCACCTGCAGCTCGAGGTGAAACTCGACGAGCTACCGGAATAAATCTGTGTGGACAAAATGTGGACATTGACCAAAAACAAAAAAGGCCGCTATTGCTAGCGGCCTTTAGTAACTCTTTGATTTTAATGGTGTCCGAGGCCGGAATCGAACCGGCACGACGCGAACGTCGAGGGATTTTAAATCTGATTTCGCCCTATGAGAAAACAAGTACTTACATAAAAATCAATGAGTTATTAAACTAATGACGGCCAAAAATGACCACCCATTTAAAATTTTGTCGCCACTTTGTCGCCACTCTAACGCAATCCGACTGTCGATTTCCGAAGGCTATGGTTGGAGGACCTACAGCGAACAACTATAGGCCCTCAACTTCCAAACACTACCAAAGTGATCAGCTACCTACCCCATATAATTCACACAACCTCTCAAAGTTAACGCCCATTTTTTGAAGAACGTTCTCTCTCTTGTTGAAAAGAATCGACAACAACTGTCTCCTTACACTTGAGTCTCCCAAGTGAATAGCTCTGTGACAGCACGGACACAACGAAACAATGTTACCTAGTTGATCCAGGCTAAATTGGAAAGCTGTTTGCTCTGACATCGGTATCAGGTGATGGGCCTCCATGAAATTTCGTCCCGTTACAGGAGAGAGAAACGTTTGATGTAGTGGTTCTACTTCACAAGTGAAGTTACTCTGCTCGATAGCAGCTTTCGCTATTAGCGGGTCTCGCGTATAAACAGTACGAACCTGCTCAACAGGGACTCCAGCTTGTGAAGACATGATATTTTGCTGATATGAAAGATCCTCATTATCTTGTGCAGCAAGAACCGACATCAATCCCGATACTTGCGATGCTTGGTTTAGACCGTCCCAAAATTGAGCCCAAAATGCAGGCGAGATAAAACCCACAGTTGGGTATTGGTCACGTGGCCTACTGAAAATAATGAAATAATCTCCTGTATTTCCCGCATACCCTCTGGTCGTTTGCATATACAAACGCAACTCATTTCCAGCATTTTTTGGATACACTATTGGTATATCAAGTACAAACGACTCCATCAAATTCTGAGGATTAAGGACAGAAAACCAATGGCGGTCAGACAAGCCATCATCTATCGCTCCACCACGCCGTTTGATACTTGTCAGTGCAAGTTTTTGCGACAAAACAAATCTCTCATCCGAGTCCAAAGTCACACTACGGTCGCCATTAGCTTCCCGTTCAGTAACAATTGAATAAGCCCCGAAAGTAGCCCCCAAAAGCTGAAGCTGCTCGTCAGTCATCATCGTCATAAATCATCTCCTATCACATTGGGCAAGAAGCAGACCCAAGCCTGTTTCACACAGAGCACCAATACCCTGTATTACAGGGAGACAGATTGCCCTGTAACACAGGGAAGTCAACGCCCTGTAATGCAGGGTGTTGTAACTAACTGATATAAAATAATTTATTTAAGAGTCGACATCATTTTGAGCTGAGCATAGCCAATGGGTTCAATCTTACAGCATCTTCCAAATGATCAGGAGCGAAGTGGGCATAGCGCATGGTCATGGCGATGGTGGAGTGGCCCAGGATTTTCTGCAGCACCAGGATATTGCCGCCGTTCATCATAAAGTGGCTGGCGAAGGTGTGTCGCAGAACGTGGGTATTTTGCCCTGGTGGCAGTTCCAACCCTGCCCGTTCGACCACCATCTCGAAAGCACGATAGCAGTCACTGAACAGGCGGCCACGCTTTCTGGGCAACTGGGCATAGAGCTCGGGGCTGATAGGCACGCTGCGGCTTTTCTTGCTCTTGGTGCGAGTGAAGGTGATGCGGTTGGGGGATACCTGGGACTGGGTTAACTCTTCCACCTCAGACCATCGAGCGCCTGTGGCCAAGCAGAGTTTCACAACCAGCAGCAGATCGGGGTTTGGGCTCTCAGCGCAAGCGGCCAGCAGGCGCTTGAGTTCGTCAGGGTAAAGGAAGGCCAGCTCGGCCTCGGCCACCTTGTAGGCCCGAAGCCCATCGAGGGGGTTTTCCCCCTGCCACTCCCCTAGCCTTTTCAGTTCATTGAAGACCGCACGCAGGTAGGCATGTTCGCGGTTAACCGTGTTGGGAGTGACGCCCTGATTCTCCTGGTTGATGGCGCGTCGGTCGGTGATATCACCCGAGAGACGAGCTTCACGGTAGGCAGCAAAATCGCGAGCGGTGAAGTTCACTGCCAGCGGGTCTCCGAGGGACTGGCAGACGGTCAGCAACTTGGATTTACGAGCCTCACCATCACGCAGACTCTGGCCATGGCGGCCAAACCAGAGTTCGACCAGATCGGAGAGTCGTCGGCCATCAGTCGGTTCCCCCTGTCCTTCCAGCCAAGGCTTGCCCTTATCCGGGTCCAGCACAAAACGCTCGAACGCAAGTGCCTCGCCCTTGGTGACGAAGCGCTTTCGCTTGCGGGGGCCGTCACGACCTTGAGGGTAGACTTCGACAAGCCATAGCTTGGACTTGCCATCATCGAGTTTACGGACTGTCATTACGTAGTTAACCTGTTATCTATCAGGTCTATGTTTAGATTCCAAAAATAGGGCGATTTAAATCCACCACTTCTGCAGTGTTATTAAATGCCATTACATCCCCAGTTTTAATTTGTGCCTGAATGATATCTAATATATCATTTTTAAACATATCTGAATCTACTTTAAGCAGTACGTATTCACCTGATTTAAAGTGGCTTTTTTTGATTTTATCCGACAATGGAAATACTGTCTCAAGGGAGCCCATACAAGTATCATACTGAAATGATATAAATGCACTTTTGTACAGCTTTTTATCTAAACTTATTTTCTTGATATCATTGCAGTCAGAGTAGTTTGTAATCTCATAGCTACCATCAAAATTGTTTTTAATTAAATTAACACCTGCACCAATTCCTTTGTAATCCCCGTTAATATAGATTGAATCAACAGACACCCCATTAGAAGAGTTGAATGAATAGATGCCTTCGAAGGAGACGGGCGACGTTACCAACGTCATTTTTTGTTTATCAAAAAAATCATCTTTTATTGATGCTGTGTTTTTGAAATCATGTATTGACACTGCTTTGTTTTTTTCACCAAAGACAAAACAATCTGCATCGCGTTTAACCCCCAGCTCATTACACGAGTTAATAATAACATATGACGTGCCATTATCTAAAGATAGGTAATGCTTATTAAACTCATCAAAAAACACATTTTCTATATCAGCCCCATCCTTCAAGACAAATAATGCAGGAAGTGAATAATATTTATCCCCAGCTACAAACACTTTGTTGTCTTTTATTTCCGCACCATGTGCGAATGTAGAGAAAGACCAAGTTTTTTTTGAAAAATTAGAATAGGACGAAAGAGCTTTGTCCCCTTGGTTAAATTTAGCGTAGGCCATGCCACTATCATAATCCTCAAGAAGGCTTCGGCCAAAACCTAACCCATCGCTATTACCAAGAAATGAAAGTATAGTTGCACCTACATCAATCAATAAACCAGGTCTATCAACCTTCTTTTTATCCAAATTAGCACCAAGCACAACGAATAAGTTCTTTCTGCTTTTGGGATCTTCATTCAGAAGAAATAGCGCATCATTGCTCATTGCCAAATGGTCTGATTGCAATATAATTATTGTATCTTTATATGCCTTAGAAGACTGAATCTTACTGATGAACTCAGCTAGTAACTTGTCTGAACATTGAACAGAATTAAGTATGTTCACTGTTCCATCGCCATACGGTTTATCATTAATACATCTAGATGGAATATGGCCCCATGGATGGTGCGTATCTAAAGTTAACAGAGATAAAACAAACGGCTTCTTATTTTTACTAAGCTCAACAAATGACTCATATGCATAATCAAGAAGATGGTCATCATGAACACCCCAGTCAGAGTAGTTCATATTGTCAGGTGGAATTATTTTTTCAAAATCATCTCGATCAACTGATGTATAACCATGTTGTTTTATAAAGGTTCCTTTTCCTGCAAAATCAGCCTTTGCACCACCGATGAATTTAAGTTCATATCCATTATCTTTTAAAATGTCACCTAAACAGTAAGCATCAGGCATAAACTGAGATATAGAGCCCATATTATTCCCTTGCCCACCTGGTAATGATAGTGGCAATCCACACTGGCTATTTACCAAGCCTGCGATAGTCCAACCGCCTCCATCATTATCAACATTAGTAAAATCTATACCTTCATCGATGATAGGTACAAGATTAGATACAAGGCCTGGAAATTTATCCTTATTTAAATATGTCCTCTCAAAACTTTCAGCGTAAATCAGAACTATATTTTTTTTGTTTTTAATTTCTGAATTATTTACTACGTATTCATCGCTAACGTCCTGTTTATCAAACACGCCAGACACATAAATCCTAGCTTGCTCGTAATAATTACCCACCCATGGAGAAATTAAAAACAATAAAAATGCAAGAGGCAATGATATTAATGGACTAATTCTCATCAAGCCTTGTTTACTTTTATCGATAAAAATATGAGAAAGTGAAAACATAATTGCACAAAAAATAAACCCAGCACCATATGAAATTTCTTTAATATATTCATTGAACCCAGCACCTTGCACACCAGTATATAAGTGATACATCACTGAAGTATTAAATCCTGCCCCAGTAAACATATCGCTTACAACATAAAGCCCACTTAAGGCTATGTACAACACAGCAACTGCAATAAGCAAACCACGATATCTGATCGTACTTATGCACAAAATAAATAAAACTAAAATAGAGACAACGATGATACTCAATTAGCGCACCTTTACAGTAAATCTAAAAATATATTGTTCTATATTGAATTTGTATATTTCTATGGATAATAAAAACAGCATTAAGAAAATAAAAAACATGTTCCGCTATCGTTTCCTAAAAATTCTTTGCTCAACCATCACGCCGATAATTTGGATGTGCTGCCGATCGGAGTGCATGGTGGGGTAATCGCCGTTGAGTGGGACAAGCTCAAACACCTCCTGCCCATTCTCGTCGATGCCACGGGGACGGTACTTTTTGAAAGTGGCCTCGTTGCTGCCGTTCTTGGCCACGACGTAGTCACCGGGTTGCGGCGCTTCGTCGGGATCAACGATGATCAGATCCCCCTCTTTGAACTGCGGCAACATCGAATCGCCATGTAGCCAGAGGCCAAAGCCACAGGGCCCAATATCGACACTGGCCGTCACATACTCAACATTGCCATCGAAGGTAGTGGCCTGCTCGCACATCTCACGCCAGTTCCCCGCCTGGACATAGCTGATCACAGGGATCCGCTTACCCTGAGGTATCACCGCCGATTCGACGTTGTGGAACCCTGGTATTGGTTGAGTGGGTGACACTTCGGAACCAGTGCCATTTCCCGTCAACAGCCAATCCACAGTCACGCCTAGGGCTTCGGCTAAGTCATTGAGATAACGCCCTTTTGGCTCTGCGCCTCCCCTCTCCCAATGACTGACAGCCACCCGAGTTACACCAACTCGGGCAGCTAACTGATCTTGTGTGAACCCACAGGCTGATCGCCGAGTCTTAATGCGTTCGCTTACGTTCATGTAAGAGAGATTACACCCCAAGTTACGTAACTATATTTACTTTTTAGGTAAATTAACTTTCTCCCGAGTTTTCCATGATCGTAAAGTAAGTTTCATAAGTTAGTTGACCAAAGTGCTATCGACCATGAAAACAGCAGACGCAGTAGCTCACTTTGGGGGAATAGCCCCATTAGCAAAGGCATTGGGCGTAAAGACACAGGCGATCTCTCAATGGAAAGAGAAAGTCCCAGAACTGCGCGCCTACCAAATCGAAGTGCTTACCAGTGGCAAGTTGAAAACCGATCTGCACCATACCGCACAAGGTCGCGCGTAACTGAACTCGCAGGAGGCAACCACCCATGATCATAGCCCCTATCCATATAGATCACGGCCGAGAACTTCTCCGAGCGTAGCGGCCTGACCCAGCGCACGATCGAGAACTACGTGCGGGCTGGGCGTATTCCAATCATGCCCAAGCAGGGCCGCTCTGAAAAAGTGCTGATCAACCTGGTGCTCTACACCCAGCAGGCTATGAACCAACCAGGACTAGAACCTGCACCGTCACCTGTCCGCCGCCCTAGAGTGTCGCGTAAGCAGAGGGATGAAAGCCATGTTTGAGCAAACTTGCAGCAAACATCATCACTTTGACTCTGCATGCTCGCGCTTTGCCGCCAGCCATTCATTGGCCGAGGTAGCCCGAGCTGCAGGTATCGGTGAGCAGGTACTGCGCAACAAGCTGAACCCGGCACAACCGCATCAACTCACCGCCCGAGAACTGGTGGCTATTTATCACGCCAGCGAAGGGGACAAGACCCTGTTCGACGGCTTGCTGTTGGAGTGCGGCCTCTCTGCCGTGGCTATCCCCAAAGCAGAGCGGGCCCCTTCCCTTCCCTTCCCTTCCCTTCCCTTCCCTTCCCTTCCCTTCCCTTCCCTTCCCTTCCCTTCCCTTCCC
>DWSA01000098.1:0-16174 GCA_018244955.1 Ardaris pityusa | reverse complement strand
TGTTCGTAATCCTCCGTCATGCTGTTTTTGGTAAAATAAATGTTTTCGTATTGTTTCACCGTTGGACTCGGATGACTTGTCAGAATTAGGGGTTAAGGCTATTGTCTGCCACGCGGGCTCAGTGCGGGTTGGCAGACACACCCTTCAGAGATGGAGAGTTGTAAGATATGGAGAACTTCCAGGTTCTGAGCGGGGACCCGAGGTCAACAGTGGAAAGATGAAAGGGTTGGTGAGCATGATGAGGTTGACACTTACCCATAGTTTCCTGCTGTAACTCCAGCTTGTACGCAGGGTTGTCATATGGTGGCAAAGAGGAGTCCCGCGGAGCGGATGGCACAGCTGAAATACATTATATATTCTCCTACAGAAATTTATTGGAGAAAAGATAAATATCAACTACATGGCCATCTGATCCTAAACTAGGCGGCGCCTATATACAAACACAAATATCCGTGCTCGCGACAAAAATATTTGTGCTGGGGGTCAATCGAACCCACGACCCTCAGCTCATCAGGTAGGTTCACCAACCGCTGGACCAACGCAACGGCATAGCGTAGTCCTAGAGAATGAACAAAAAACACTTGTAATGAGTATAATACACACGCGTGATGGGCACGGAGCGCGGGCGGTTGCCCTGCTCGGACCGACCGGGGTGGGCAAGACCACCACCATCGCCAAGCTGGCTGCGCGGTTTGCCATGAAGTATGGCGCCGAGCAGGTGGCGCTCATCACCACCGACAACTACCGGATCGGTGCCCATGAGCAGTTGCAGACCTATGGTCGCATCATGGGCTGCCCGGTACGGCAGGTGCGGGATGCCGAGGAGCTGGCCAATGCGCTTTATCAGTTCCGTCACCGCCGGCTGGTGCTCATCGATACCGCCGGGGTGGGGCAGCGCGATATCCGGCTGACCGAGCAGCTTGATACCCTGGTCAAGAATGCCAAGGTACGCATCCGCAGCTACCTGGTGATGTCGGCCACTTCCCAGCGTCGGGTGATGCAGGAAGCGGTGGACCATTTCCGGCGTATTCCATTGAGCGGCTGCATACTTACCAAATTGGATGAGAGTCTGAATCTAGGCGAAGTGATTAACGTGTGTATCCAGAATGCATTGCCCATCAGCTATATCACTGATGGACAAAGGGTTCCGGAAGATATTCAGGTCGCCAATGCGGCACAGCTCGTCGGAGCTGCCATGGGCTCGCTGGAGCGGGAAACAGAAGAACCCTATTTCTGGGGCACAGGCTTTGGCGAGGCCGAAGATTCGGAGTTTTATGAGTAACATGTATATGGATCAGGCGAGTGGTCTGCGCAAAATGCGTCAAAACAATCGAGTAAAAGTGATCGCCGTGTCTGGTGGCAAGGGGGGCGTCGGCAAGACCAACGTGACCCTGAACGTGGCGGGAGCCATGGCCGCCCAGGGCAAACGGGTGATGGTGCTGGACGCCGACCTTGGCCTGGCCAACGTGGACGTCATGCTGGGACTGCGGGTGCATCGCAACCTGTCCCACGTGCTGGCCGGCGAATGCACCATCGACGACATCATCGTCGAGGGCCCGTACGGCATGATGATAGTGCCGGCCACCTCGGGTACCCAGTCCATGGTCGAGCTCTCGCCGGTGCAACACGCCGAGCTTATCCGCGCTTTCAGCGAGATGAAGACCCAGGTCGACATCCTGCTGGTGGATACGGCGGCTGGCATCTCCGACATGGTGCTGAGCTTCACCCGCGCGGCCCAGGACATCATGGTGGTGGTGTGCGATGAACCGACCTCCATCACGGATGCCTACGCCCTCATCAAGATCCTCTCCAAGGAGCACGGCGTCTTCCGCTTCAAGGTGGTGGCCAACATGGTTCGCTCCTTGCGCGAAGGGCAGGAACTCTACGCCAAGCTGACCCGGGTCACCGACCGTTTCCTGGATACCTCGCTGGAGCTGGTTGCCTGCGTCCCCTACGACACCAATCTGCGAGCCGCCGTGCGCAAGCAGAAGCTGATTGTCGAAGCCTTCCCCAAGTCCCCAGCCGCGCTGGCGTTCAGAGCGCTGGCCAACAAGGCGGCAAGCTGGCCCATTCCTAACCAACCCGGCGGTCATCTCGAATTTTTCCTGGAAAATTTGCTGCAAAAGCCGGTCATAGCACAGGAAGGTTCCCGTGAATAAAGCCCAAGCGTACTTGCGTCATCAGGATTCCTATGTGCTGGTCGAGCGTCATGCTCCGCTGGTGAAACGGATCGCCCAGCATTTGTTGGCTCGCCTGCCAAGCAGTGTCTTGCTGGATGACCTGATCCAGGCAGGTATGATTGGATTGCTCGAAGCCTCCCGCAATTTTGACGGCAGCAAGGGGGCGAGCTTTGAAACCTACGCCGGGATCCGCATCCGCGGTTCCATGCTCGACGAGATCCGGCGGGGTGACTGGGTGCCGCGTTCGGTACACCGCAACAGCCGCACCATCGCAGAAGCCATCGAAAATGTTGAACAAGCCTATGGCCGTGATGCCCGCGATAGCGAGGTAGCCGCCCAGATGGGAGTCAGCCTCGGTGAGTATCACGCCATGCTGCAGGATGTCTCCTGCGGCAAGATCATCGGCATCGAAGATCTTGGCGTCAGCGAGGATGTCATCGGCCACCCCGATGACGAGCCGGGCAGCAACGGGTTTGATGAACTGGCCGCCGAGCGTTTTCAAGGGGCGCTGGCCGAACACATCGGCCGCCTGCCGGAGCGGGAAGCGCTGGTGCTCTCCCTTTACTACGATGAAGAACTGAACTTGCGTGAAATAGGCGAGGTATTGAACGTCAGCGAGTCTCGCGTGAGCCAGATACACAGTCAGGCGATGCACAGATTACGCGCGCGTTTAAGAGATTGGCATGTATAAGTGTTTGTACTGGCTACACTGAAACAAAACTCTAAGGCATAATCCGCAAAACAAAACCTGCGATCTGCATCATGTAAGTGAGCCGCTCTGGCGGCTATTTAGGAGGGAATTTTGGACAAGAACATGAAAATCCTCATTGTTGACGATTTTTCAACGATGCGCCGGATTATCAAGAACTTGCTGCGTGACTTGGGATTCAACAATACCCACGAAGCAGACGATGGCAACACGGCCTTGCCAATGTTGAAAAATGGTGATTTTCAATTTGTCGTGACCGACTGGAACATGCCGGGCATGCAAGGCATCGACCTGCTCAAGGCTATTCGCGTCGATGACAAACTCAAACACCTGCCGGTGCTGATGGTGACTGCCGAAGCAAAACGCGAGCAGATCATTGAAGCTGCCCAAGCGGGCGTCAATGGCTATATCGTCAAGCCTTTCACTGCTGCAACGCTCAAAGAGAAACTCGACAAAATCTTTGAACGAATCGGCTAAGGAGCAGCAGGGATGAAGGCCAAAACGAGTGCAATGATTTCGCTCGATCAGGCAAGGATGCTTGTTGCCCATCTTGAGCAAGGTGAATTTGAACAGGCCGACACTCTCATCGCCGATGCGTGTGCTCCCAATGCGGCGGCCCTGTTTGACAAAGTGGGTCAGTTGACCCGACAACTGCATGATTCCCTACAAGATTTTCGGCTAGATCCCCGGATCCCCGATCTGGCCACCCATGAAATCCCCGATGCGCGGGAGCGACTCAGTTATGTCATCGACATGACGGACAAGGCTGCCAATCGCACCATGGATGCAGTGGAAGCCAGTCTACCGATTGCCGATCGACTAAATGACAATATTCAGCTTGTTCTGCCCAACTGGAATGCCCTGATGAGCAGAGAGATGAGTGTTGGGCAGTTCAAGTCTTTATGTCACCAACTGGATGATTTCATTAAGGCTTCTGAATCTGATGCCGATAAATTACGGCAACTGCTGACAGAAATCCTGATGGCGCAAGATTTTCAGGATTTGACCGGCCAGATGATCCGCAAGGTCATCAAGTTGGTTCAGGAAGTTGAAACTAAATTAATAGAAATGCTGACTATGTTTGGTGAGGCATCTGCTGAGCATTCTTCTCGCAGCCTTCCTGTAAGCGGGATTGAAGCTGAAGGCCCCATCATGAACCCTGAGACTCGTTCCGATGTGGTCAATGGTCAGGATGATGTGGACGATCTGCTGTCTAGCCTGGGATTTTAATGGAGTGACGCATGGCCTTCGAAGTTGATGAAGACATACTGCAAGACTTTTTGGTCGAAGCATCCGAAATATTGGAACAGTTGTCTGAACAACTGGTCGACTTGGAAAAGCGACCCGATGACAAGAATCTGTTGAATGCCATATTTCGCGGCTTCCATACCGTCAAAGGCGGTGCCGGCTTTCTCTCGCTGACCGAGTTGGTGGATGTTTGTCACGGTGCTGAAAACGTGTTCGATATCTTGCGCAATGGCAAGCGAACCGTTACCGCCGAGTTGATGGATGTCATTTTGCAGGCGCTGGATGCCATCAATGTGATGTTTGCCCAGGTGCAGAATCGCGAACCGCCAAGCCCGGCTTCCGCTGAAATCCTGCACGACCTGCATGAGCTCTGCAAACCTGAAGGGGAAGAGCAGTTATTGACCGCTTCTGTGGGTGGCAGTGTGGCGTCTGAAGAGATGGCTCCTGCCGTTGAAGAGGTGGTCGAGGTGGCCGCAGCCATCCCGGAACCTGTCGCCGATCCCGTCCCCGCTTCTTCCGTCGTCAGTGGTGGGGGATCCATCGACGAGATCTCTGCCGATGAATTCGAACGCCTGCTCGATGAACTGCATGGCGTGGGAGGTGCTCCGACTGCTGCCGCCAGCCCGGTGGTGGCAAGCTCCGGAGATATTACCGACGATGAATTCGAGGCTCTGCTCGATCAGTTGCATGGTCAGGGCCAACATGGTGGTGCCCCTGAAAGCAATCCATTGAAATCAGTACAAAAAGAAGTCGATGAACTGATCGATGACGATGAATTCGAGCGACTGCTGGATGAACTGCACGGTCGTGGCCAGGGGCCGCAAACCAGTATTACGCCGCCGCCAGCCGCGCCTGTACAGGCCGCGGTAGCACCCACGCCAGTTCCGGCAGCCAAGCCAGCCCCGGCACCGGTCGCAGCCAAACCGGCTGCGGCACCGGCAAAACCTGCACCAGCCCCTGCGCCAGCCAAACAACCGGCCCCCGCTCCTGCAGACAACGCAGTGCAAAGCGATACCACCGTTCGGGTGGATACCAAGACGCTGGACGTCATCATGAACATGGTGGGTGAGTTGGTATTGGTGCGTAACCGTCTGGTCAGTCTTGGTATTGCCAGCAACGATGAAGACATGTCAAAAGCGGTTGCTAACCTGGATGTGGTGACGGCAGATCTGCAGGGTGCGGTGATGAAAACCCGCATGCAGCCCATCAAGAAAGTGTTTGGTCGCTTCCCGCGCGTTGTTCGTGATTTAGCTCGTACCCTCAAGAAAGAAATTGAGCTGGTCATGGTCGGGGAAGAGACGGATCTGGACAAGAACCTGGTTGAAGCGCTGGCGGATCCGCTGGTTCACCTGGTGCGCAACTCCTGTGACCATGGCGTTGAAATGCCGGATGTCCGTGAGAAAGCAGGCAAGCCACGGCAGGGTACCATTACTCTGAGCGCTTCCCAGCAGGGCGATCATATCTTGCTATGTATCGAAGATGATGGTGCCGGTATGGATCCCGAGAAGCTCAAGTCCATCGCCATCAGCCGTGGTGTGCTGGATGCAGATACGGCGGCGCGGATGAGCGACAACGATGCCTACAACCTGATCTTCGCCCCCGGTTTTTCTACCAAGTCCGAGATCTCGGATATCTCCGGCCGTGGTGTCGGGATGGACGTGGTGAAGACCAGTATCGTCAGCCTGAATGGCTCGGTGCATATCGATTCGACCTGGGGCAAGGGCACCCGTCTTGAAATCAAGGTGCCGCTGACCCTGGCCATTCTGCCGACCCTGATGGTGGAAGTGGGTGAGCAGACCTTCGCGCTACCGCTGGGCTGCGTGAACGAAATTTTCCACCTGGACCTCAAGAAGGCCAACATGGTGGATGGACAGCTCACCATCATAGTGCGCGAAAAAGCCATCCCGCTCTTCTATCTGTACAACTGGCTGGTCAGGGGCAAGCACAAGAAGTCACGGCAGGATACGGGTCATGTGGTCATCGTACAGATTGGCACGCAGCAGATCGGTTTTGTCGTGGATAACCTGATTGGCCAGGAAGAAGTGGTGATCAAGCCGCTGGACAGCCTGTTGCAAGGTACCCCAGGCATGGCGGGAGCGACCATCACCAGCGATGGCGGTATTGCACTCATTCTGGATGTGCCGAGTCTGCTCAAGGCGTATGCCCGTAGACATTGATAGCCCAGGCCCAAGGAGTTAGAAAAATAACAATGGCAGTCAAGGTATTAGTTGTCGACGATTCGAGCTTCTTCCGTCGTCGGGTCAGCGAGATCATCACTCAGGATCCCATGCTGACGGTGATCGATACGGCTCAAAATGGACGTGAGGCTGTGGACAAGGCGATCCAGCTGCGCCCGGATGTGATCACCATGGACATCGAGATGCCCGTGATGGATGGCATCAGTGCCGTACGCGAGATCATGGCCAAGTGTCCGACTCCGATCCTGATGTTCTCCTCTTTGACCCATGAAGGGGCCAAGGCGACGTTGGATGCGCTGGATGCCGGGGCGCTCGATTTCCTGCCCAAGAAATTTGAAGATATTGCCCGTGACAAGGATGAAGCCGTTCGCCTGTTGCAGCAGCGAGTCAAGGAGATTTCTCGCAAGCGTTTCCTGATGGCGGCTCCTGCTCGTCCCAAAGCGCCTGAGCCTGCCGCCCGTTCCCCGCTGGGCAGCTCAATCGCCCGGCCGGCAGAGCGTCAGGCCGAGCCGCGCTCCATGCCTGCGGCTGCCTTCAAGCGCAGTGGCAAGAGTTATCAGCTGGTGGCCATCGGTACCTCGACGGGTGGCCCGGTTGCGCTGCAGAACGTGTTGACCAAATTACCCGGTGATTTCCCTCATCCCATCTTGTTGATCCAGCATATGCCGGCAACCTTTACCGCCGCGTTTGCCGCTCGCCTCAATGGTCTGTGCCAGATCGGAGTCAAGGAAGCGGAAGATGGCGATGTGCTCAAACCTGGCCATGCCTACCTGGCTCCGGGCGGCAAGCAGATGTTGCTGGAGGGGCGTGGTGCGGGTGCCCGCATCCGGATTGTCGATGGCAATGACAAGGTGAATTACAAGCCGTGCGTCGACATCACCTTTGCCTCTGCCGCCAAAACCTATGCCGACAAGGTGCTCGCCATCGTGTTGACCGGGATGGGGGCGGATGGTCGGGATGGTGCGCGTCTGCTCAAGGAGCAGGGCTCTACCATCTGGGCACAGGATGAAGCTTCCTGCGTGGTATATGGCATGCCACAAGCGGTTGCCAAAGCCGGCATCGCCACGGAATCACTGCCGCTGGATCGGGTTGCACAACGAATCCTGGTTGAGCTGGGCCGCTAACGATGGGCATGTTCGGCCTGATCCTGGCACTGGGAGCCATCGCCATTGCCCAGTTATGGCATGGCGGCAACCTGCTCACCCTGCTTGATGGGCCTGCTTTCGTCATCGTTGTAGGAGGAACCTGGGGGGCTGTCATTTTGCAGACGCCACGCAAGTTTCTACTGGAAGCGATAAGACAGACCCGTTGGATGCTGTTACCTCCCGCCTGGGATCTGGTCGCACAAGCTGAACGACTGCAAGCCTGGGCCGTGTTTGCACGTCAGCAAGGGTTGCTGGCGCTGGAGAACCAGGCTGATCAGGAGAGCGACGAATTTACCCGGCAGGGACTCACCATGATAGTGGACGGGGTGTCGATAGATGATATTCGCATGTTGCTGGAAGCAGATATCGATATCGAGCAGGAGCGAAACGAACACTCCGCCAGGGTCTTTGAAGCCATGGGGGGTTACAGTCCGACCATAGGTATCATTGGCGCAGTGATTGGACTTATCCAGGCCATGTTTCATCTGGAAGAACCCGCCTCGCTGGGTGCCGGTATCGCTGTTGCGTTTGTCGCCACTATTTACGGGGTTGGCTTTGCCAACCTGTTATACCTGCCGATTGCCAACCGGTTGCGGGCTTTTCACTATCATTACGCCCTGTTTCAGGAGATGACACTGGAAGGCTTGATGGCAATCGCCCATGGCGAAAATGGTCCTCAGGTTGAACGGCGGTTGAAGGCTTATCTGAAGGGAGAATAGCCATGCGCAAGCGCTACCGTTTGCATCTGCAAGGTCGGGAACATCTCGATCGCTGGCTGGTTTCCTACGCCGATTACATGACGCTGATCTTTGCCCTGTTCGTGGTGCTCTATTCGGTGGCACTGGTCAACAAGGACAAGTATCGCGCGGTCATCGATGGCATGACCCAGGCATTCAACGTCATGCAGCCACGCAGCGACGGTTTGCTGGAAGGGCAGGGAAAGTCGTTGTTGAACAACGAGGTATCTGCCGCCTCCTCGGTTCTGGAGAGCGCCACAGCCCGCTCACCCTCTTTGGCTCCCATCTCAGGTGTTCCCATCGCGCAAGATGGTATGACTCTTGCGAAGATCGATACGCAATTGCAGGAGAGTATGGGTTCTCTGGTCGATGCCGGGGTAGTCAAGTTGACGCTCAATGACAACTGGTTGACCGTCGAGCTGAGCTCGGGTCTGTTGTTCGGCAGTGGCAGCGCCTTTATGAGTACCAATGCCGATCCCGTGCTAAATACTCTTTCAAGTATTCTGAAGCAGGTCGATAACTATGTAAGAGTGCGTGGTTATACCGATAACCAGCAGATAAATAATGAAATTTTTCGTTCCAACTGGACGTTGTCTGCGGCAAGGGCGGAAGCCGTGCTCACCGCACTCATCGCCAAAGGGATAGCGCCGCAGCGGTTGGCCTATGAAGCTTACGGGGAGTTTTCTCCCTTCACGGACAACAGTACCGAGCAGGGACGTTTACAGAATCGCAAGGTGGTGGTCGCTATTTCCAAGTTCGCCTGGGTACCACCTGTACCGGTATCAACTCCCCCGGTGCAGCCTGTAACGGAGACACCAGTGCCGGCAGTGCAACAGGCGGTCGAGGCAGGAGAGGTCAAGGTGATCACGCTGCCAGGTGGTGGCATACGCATAACAACGAGGCAGGATTGATACAGTGATTGTTTGGACGGTTGCCAACCAAAAGGGGGGGGTCGGTAAAACCACCACAGTGGTCTCGCTGGCCGGTATTCTGGCCCAGCGCGGTCAGCGGGTGCTGTTGATTGACACCGACCCTCATGCCTCCCTGACCTCTTATCTCGATTTTGATTCCGACCGGCTGGATGGCACTCTTTATGAGCTGTTTCAGGCGGTCAAACCAACGGCAGAACTCGTCAATAAACTGACGCTGCGCACCAAGTTTGACTACATTCATCTGTTGCCCGCATCAATCACCCTGGCGACCCTGGATCGGGTGATGGGCAACCGGGAAGGGATGGGGCTGGTGCTCAAGCGGGCATTGCTGCGTATTCAGGATCAGTACGATTATGTGCTGATCGACTGCCCGCCCGTCTTGGGGGTCATGATGGTCAATGCGCTGGCGGCGTGTGACCGGATCCTGGTGCCGGTGCAGACCGAGTTTCTGGCGCTCAAAGGGCTGGAGCGGATGATGAAGACGTTTGAAATCATGCAGCGCTCCAAACGGGAGAAGTTCCGTTATACCGTCATTCCCACCATGTTTGACAAGCGAACCCGTGCCTCGCTGATGACTCTGCAGTCCATCAAGGAGCAGCATGGCAATGCGGTATGGAATGCCGTCATACCCATAGATACCAAGTTCCGGGATGCCAGTTTGCTTCACATTCCCCCCTCCATCTATTCGCCGAGCAGCCGTGGCACCTATGCCTATGAGACCCTGCTCAACTATCTTGATGCGCAAGAGCGTCAGCGTGCTCATGAGGTGACATCATGAGAGATACCACCCAAGTTCGGGCCATGGATGATTACTTCCACTCCCTGTTGCTGGATGATGCGCTGCTGCTGGATTCGTCTGACGAGCCTGACTCTGCCCCCGTCATCCAGTTGCAGCGTCAGCCCCAGCCGGTTGCCGATAAGGCAGTGCAACCCTATCTGGAAGCGGATCAACGGCTGGAGCAGTTAAGTGAATTGCTGGCTCAGGTCGGTCAGGTGCAGTTTGAAATCGACGCGCTGAGTCATGAAGAGGTCGTCAGCGAGCCGCTCCAGATTGAGGCAGAAGATGCCCTGCTGCCCGTCGAGCCAGTCTGGCCAGAGGTGATGCCCGAGCCCGCAGCTGCGGATCCTGCCACGCTGGTGGTGACGGAGACCGATGTTGCATTGGCGCCACAGGAGGAGGTTGCCCCCTCCACCTGGGAGAATATCGAAACCGGCAAGGAGTTTCAGGCGCTGTTCTTTGAGGTTGCCGGTGTCACCTTTGCGGTGCCGTTGACCGAGCTTGGCGGTATTCATCAACTGGGAGAAGTGAACACCCTGTTTGGTCAGCCAGGCTGGTACAAGGGGATCATGACTTCCCGCGAACAGAAGATGAACGTGGTGGACACGGCGCAGTGGGTCATGCCCAGCCAACATTTGGAAGTGCCTGATTACAAGTATTTGATCATGCTGGGTGAATCTCCCTGGGGACTTGCCTGCCATCATCTGAAGGGAACGGAGTTATTGCATCGTGACCAGGTCAAATGGCGTCATCAGGAGGGCAAACGCCCCTGGCTGGCGGGCATGGTCAAGGAGAAGATGTGTGCCCTGCTGCACGTGAAGGAATTGCTCCTGTTGCTGGAGCGCGGGGTCAACATAGAAGGTCGCTGATAACTTCTGCACTCGGGCTGTTTTATTGCTAGTTTTACCAGTAGACGTTTTCATAAAAGGAATAAAAACATGACAGAAAAGCGCAATATTGCACAGAATCTGGCCGAAGATGAAGTGCTGCAATGGGTCACCTTCCAGCTGGAAAATGAAACCTACGGCATCAACGTGATGCAGGTGCAGGAGGTGCTGCGCTACACCGAGATCGCTCCCGTGCCCGGTGCGCCCGAGTATGTACTGGGCATCATCAACCTGCGCGGCAACGTGGTGACCGTCATCGATACCCGTTCCCGTTTCGGCCTGCCCTCCGGCGATGTGAGTGAAAACTCGCGCATCGTCATCATCGAGGCGGAGAAGCAGGTGATCGGCATCATGGTCGACAGCGTGGCCGAGGTGGTTTATCTGCGCTCCTCCGAGATCGACGCGGCCCCGGCGGTGGGTACCGAAGAGAGTGCCAAGTTCATTCAGGGTGTCAGCAACCGCGATGGTCAGCTGTTGATCCTGGTCGATCTGAACAAGCTGCTCTCCGATGAAGAGTGGGAAGATATCGGTTCCCTCTGATAGGAAGATAATGTGTTGATGATTGAAATTGCCGCCTTGGGGTTGTCCTTGCTGGCGTTGGTGCTGGCCCTGTATGGGGTGATTGGCAGCCGACGTGGCCAGCGAGAGTCCGAGGCCAGGGTGGAGACGCTGCAAGGGCAGCTCGAGAGCCTGCGCAAGCAGATGATGGAGCTGCATACCGGGGCCATCGGCATGGGCCAGCGTCTGCAGTCCGTCGAAGGGGCTATGCAGCAGATCAACGATCGCCAGCAGGAGCTGACCCTGCAGGATCCGGAACGTCGCCTGTACAGCCGCGCCGCCAAGATGGTGGAACTCGGTGCCGACCTCGATGAGGTCATGAATGAATGTGAATTGCCTAAGGCCGAGGCTGAATTGTTGATTTCATTGCGAAAAGGCCGCTCATGAATGTTCGGGAAGGCATCCGCCTTCCTGATTTTCCTCCCCTCTCTTCAAGGCGGGATCTCCCCCACAAATCCTGCTGATAATTGGCATCTTTGAAAAGACGCTTCCCGATACTGTGTTAATATGCAGGCCGCTTCTTTTCACTGATTACATCCTCATGCTGCTTCAAATTCACAATCTGAGCTGCGTGCGTGAAGATCGCACTCTGTTTGAACATCTCTCCTTTGCGGTGGCTCCCGGTGATCTGGTGCAAATTGAAGGCCCCAACGGGGTAGGGAAGACCAGCCTGCTACGCTTGCTGACCGGCTTGTCCCAACCATTTGCCGGTGAAGTGTGCTGGAATGGCGAAAATATCCGCAGTTGCCGCGATGAATATCACGCCAATTTGCTCTATCTCGGTCATCAGCCAGGCGTCAAGGCTGCCCTGACACCGCTCGAAAACCTCGCCTTCTACCAGAAACTGCATCATGCGGCCGATACCAGCGTGGATCTGTGGCGGGTACTGGCCCAGGTCGGTCTGGCCGGGTTTGAAGACAACCCCACCGGCCAGCTCTCTGCCGGCCAGCTGCGGCGTGTCGCGCTGGCTCGCCTGTGGCTCAGTGACAAGCCGGCGCTCTGGATCCTGGATGAGCCGTTTACCGCCATCGACAAGCAGGGGGTGAAGGTGCTGGAGCGGCTGTTCCTGACCCACGCCGAACGAGGGGGCATGGTGATCCTCACCACCCATCAGGACATGACCCTGATGCAGGGACGGTTGAAGACCCTCTCTCTCACGCCCTTGTTGCAGGAGTAGTTCTGATGTTGCGCGCCGTAATGCACCTGATCCACCGCGAGTTGTTGATGGCCTTGCGCCAGCGCTCCGACATCCTCAACCCGCTCTGGTTTTTTCTCATCGTCATCACCTTGTTTCCGTTAGGGATCGGCCCCGAGCCCAAGCTGCTGGCTCGCATCGCACCCGGCATCATCTGGGTGGCCGCTCTGCTGGCGGCCATGCTGTCGCTGGAGCGGCTGTTTCGCGACGATTTTGGCGACGGTGCGCTGGAGCAGATGATGCTGATGCCCCATCCACTGGGCTTGCTGGCGTTGGCCAAAGTGATCGCTCACTGGTTGCTGACCGGCCTGCCGCTGCTGCTCATCTCCCCGCTGCTCGCCATTTTGCTGTCGCTGGACATGAACACTTATCTGGCGGTGGTTGCCACCCTGGCGCTGGGGACGCCCGTGCTGAGCCTGCTCGGGGCGGTCGGCGTCGCGCTGACGGTCGGTTTGCGCAAGGGGGGGGTACTGCTCAGCCTGCTGATCCTGCCGCTCTATATTCCGGTACTGATTTTTGCCACCTCCGCCATCGATGCGGCGGGGATGGGGCTGCCCTATTCGGGGCAGCTGGCGATTCTGGGGGCCATGCTGGCCGGTGCGCTGACCCTGACCCCGCTGGCGGTCTCGGCGGCGCTGCGAGTCAGCGTGAATTGACGAAAGCGTCTGAAAAAGTGGCCATGGAAGGGCCGTTATAAAAAATATAATTGAGATAGATCAAGAGGATGGCTGCTTATTGCTTTCGGGGGATGTGATGTTTTCCGGCAGTGGGTATGGTAGGCCTCGCCACGATATTAATAACAGAAAGGTTTTGTGAGCTATGTGGAAATGGTTGCACCCTTACGCTAAACCCGAGCGCGCGTACCAGTTGGCAGGGACCCTGCTGCCCTGGTTTGCCGTGACAAGCCTGCTGGCATTCATCATCGGCACCCTCTGGGGGCTGGCCTTTGCACCTGCGGATTATCAGCAGGGCGACTCCTTCCGGATCATCTACATCCATGTTCCGGCCGCGATCCTCTCCATGGGGGCCTACTCCACCATGGCGGTGGCCGCCTTCATCGGCCTGGTGTGGCAGTTGCGGATGGCGGACATGACGGTGGCCGCGGTCGCGCCGGTCGGCGCCGTGTTCACCTTCATCGCACTGTTTACCGGCGCCGCCTGGGGCAAACCCATGTGGGGCACCTGGTGGGTGTGGGATGCACGACTCACCTCCGAGCTGATCCTGCTGTTCCTCTATCTCGGTGTCATCGCCCTCTACAACGCCTTCAGCGACAAGGTGCTGGCCGGTCGCGCCGCCGGCATCCTGGCGCTGGTGGGGGTGATCAACCTGCCCATCATCCACTACTCGGTGGAGTGGTGGAACACCCTGCACCAGGGCGCCAGCATCACCAAGTTTGACAAGCCTTCCATCTCGCCCGAGATGTTGTGGCCGCTGCTCATCATGATCCTGGCCTTTGCCGCCTTCCTCGGGGCCCTCTCCCTGATGCGCTTTCGAAACGAGCTCTTGATGCGGGAGTGGCACCGCCCCTGGGTCAAAGAGATAGCCGAGCAGGAGAAGTAAGCATGCACTTTGCCTCATTCAGTGACTTTCTGGCGATGGGCGGTTACGCCTTCTACGTCTGGCTCTCTTTCGGTCTGACCCTGCTCTGCCTGGTCGGCATCGTCATTTCCACCCGTATGAAAACCCGCGCCCTGCTCGATGAACTGCGCAACAAGCAGGCGCGCGAGGCCCGCCGCAAGGCGGCCCAGCAGATGGAGAACACCCTATGAACCCGAGACGCAAGAAACGCCTCACCATCATCCTGGCGATCAGTGCCGGGCTTGCCGCGGTGATCGGCCTGGTGCTCTATGCCCTCAGCCAGAACATCGATCTCTTCTATACCCCGAGCGAGCTGGTGGAGGGCAAGGGCCCGGACAAGATCAAGCCGGAAGAGGGGCAGCGCCTGCGCATCGGCGGTCTGGTGGTACCGGGCTCGGTACAGCGGGATCCCCAGAGCCTCAAGGTGGCCTTCAAGCTGGTGGACAACGGCGGGCATCTGGTGACCGTCGAGTTTGACGGCATCCTGCCGGATCTGTTCCGCGAGGGGCAGGGTATCGTCGCCCAGGGCACCCTCAAGGATGCCACCACGGTCGCCGCCTTCGAGGTGCTGGCCAAGCACGATGAGAACTACATGCCGCCGGAAGTGGCCGATGCCACCAACGGCATGCACTTCAAGCCGGAATATACCGAGGCGCAACTGAAGGGGAGCAAGCAATGATCCCGGCAGCATTCGCACCGTTTTCACCTTTTCAAGCCGGTTTACAGGTTCGTGCTGCGGCTCATTTGAAAGGAGTTCAGCCATGATCCCTGAATTGGGACAGTTCTCACTGATCCTGGCCTTCGCCACCGCCCTGCTGCTGGGCAGCTATCCGCTGCTCGGGGCCAAATGGGGGCGCCTTGGCATGATGTCGGCGGCCCGTCCGCTGGCCTATGCCCAGTTCCTGCTGCTGCTGTTGTCGTTCCTGTGCCTGACCTGGGCCTTCATTGACAACGACTTTACCGTGCAGTACGTGGCCACCAACTCCAACAGCCTGCTGCCGCTGGCCTATCGCATCTCCGCGGTGTGGGGCGCCCACGAGGGCTCCCTGCTGCTGTGGGTGCTGACCCTGGGGGGCTGGACTGCGGCCGTCGCCATGTTCAGCCGTCGCCTGCCGCTCGACGCGGTGGCGCGGGTGCTCGGCGTGCTTGGTCTCATCTCGGTCGGTTTTACCGCCTTCGTGCTGTTTACCTCCGACCCCTTCATCCGCACCTTGCCCTACTTCCCGGTGGATGGGCGCGACCTCAACCCGCTGTTGCAGGATCCCGGCCTCATCTTCCACCCGCCGATGCTCTACATGGGCTATGTGGGCTTCTCGGTGGCGTTTGCCTTTGCCATCGCCTCCCTGATGACAGGCCGGCTCGATGCCACCTGGGCGCGCTGGTCCCGTCCCTGGACCATGGCGGCCTGGGTCTTCCTCACCTTGGGTATCGTGCTGGGCTCCTGGTGGGCCTATTACGAGCTCGGCTGGGGCGGCTGGTGGTTCTGGGATCCGGTAGAAAACGCCTCCTTCATGCCCTGGCTGGCGGGCACCGCCCTGCTGCACTCGCTGGCGGTCAGTGAAAAACGCGCCACCTTCAAGGCCTGGACCGTGCTGCTGGCGCTTTCCGCCTTTTCCCTGAGCCTGCTGGGTACCTTCCTGGTACGCTCCGGCGTGCTGGTGTCGGTGCATGCGTTTGCCTCAGACCCGACCCGCGGCCTGTTCATTCTGGGCTTCCTGCTGGCGGTAATCGGTTCATCCTTGCTGCTGTTTGCCTTCAAGGGCTCCCAGGTGAGAAGCCACGGCAAGCACGAGTTGTGGAGCCGCGAGACCCTGCTGCTGTGCAACAACATCATGCTGGTGGCGGGTCTGCTGACCGTGCTGCTCGGCACCCTGCTGCCGCTGGTACACAAGGAGCTGGGGCTGGGCAGCATCTCCATCGGTACTCCTTTCTTCAACCACATCTACAGCTGGCTGATCATTCCGTTCGCCCTGTTGCTGGGGGTCGGCCCGCTGTTTCGCTGGCGCCGCCAGGAGCTGGGTGAGCTCAA
>DWSA01000097.1:0-16217 GCA_018244955.1 Ardaris pityusa | reverse complement strand
CCATGCTCGGCTCACCCGGGCCTTCCTTGCTGGAGGACATGTTGAACTGCTTGGTCAGCTTGCTGCCCTGGAAATCGGCGATCACCTGGAGGCTGACGCGGGACTTGGTGACATAGGTGAAGGTCTTCTCTTCCACCGTGACCGCGGCGCTGGATATGGCCAGGGTCAGGTTGGTGGTACCGCTGTTGCCCACTTCCAGCCCCTGGCTGCGCAACCCTTCCGCCAGCTTTTCGGCCAGCAGGTTGTTGAGCGGCTGTTCGCTGTTGACCAGCACGGCAGCCTTCTCTTTCTTCTTGATGGAGAAGACGTAGGCGGCTTCACGCTTGTCCACCCCTTCCAGGGTGATGTGGTTGCCGGAGTAGTACTGCTGATTGGAGGGGATCACCTGCGGGTTGAGCAGGGCGGTCTCCGGCCAGTGAGTCGCACAACCACCCAGCATCAGGGCGGCCAGCAGCAAGAGTGACTTTTTCATCATGGGTTTCCTTTAGCTTTCTGTTTAGCGTTTGATGGCTTTCAAAATAACGAATTTGCTGTTCGACGCAACGACTTGTGCGTTGGCAAACAGGCGCTTGAGCTTGTTGTGATAATCCAGGTGACGGTTGCCTACTATCCAGAGTTCGCCGCCCTTGGGCAACACCCGATGGGCATCGCTGAACATCTGCCAGGCGATATGATCGGTGATCGCCTGCAACTGGTGGAACGGCGGGTTGCAGAGGATCCGGTCGACCGAGCCGACCGCCACGCCGTCGAGACAGTTGTTGACCAGGAAGTGGGCGCGGGGCAGGGCAGCCGGCAGATTGTGTTCGACGTTGAGCCGGGCCGAGGCGACCGCCATGTGGGACTCGTCGATGAAGGTCACCTCCACCTCGGCGTCCCGCGCCAGCAGGGAGAGCCCCAGTACGCCGTTGCCGCAACCGAGATCGATCACCTTGCGGGCGCTGTGGATCGGCAGGTTGTCCAGCATGAAGCGGGCGCCGATGTCCAGGCTGGTGCGTGAAAACACGTTGGCGTGGTTGTGGATGAGCATGTCGGTGCCCTCCAGCGGCCAGATCGTGGGAAAGGGATTGGCCAGCGCGGGGCGTTCGGCAGGCGTAGCCGCCGGGGTGCAGTGAATCAGGCGGGCCTTCTTCCAGGCCAGCGAGGTGCGGGTTGGTCCCAGGTATTTTTCAAACAGCGCCAGAGTGGAGCTGTGAATGTCTTTGGCCTTGCCGGCGGCGATGACGCGGGTGGTAGGGGTGGCCACCTGGCGCAGGGCCAGCAGTTGCTGCTCCAGCAGCGCCTGATACTTGGAGACCTTGATCACCACCAGCGCGGGGGCATCGGGCAGGGGGGTAAGTGCATCCTGCAGGCGGATGGCATGGGGATCCAGGCCGTTCTCGGCCAGATTGGCCAGGGTGGCCTGCTCGCTGATATGGGAGTCGGTCACGCTGACGGGAGCATGGCCGTGCAGGTAGGCGGCCAGCGCGCCGAAGCCGTCGTTCATGATGATGACCGGGCCGTCGCGCTCGAGGGGCTCCTCGGCCAGGGTGTTGATCAGGTACTCGTCTGCGGCGTCCCAGGCCTGCAACGGATCCTGGAGCTGGCGTGGATAGCGATACAGGGTCAGGCGACAATGGGCCGTGTCGAGAAGGGTTTGCATAGGCGAAGTGTCCAGCTGATTCATGTAACGGGCGCCGACGGGGCGCAAAGTGGCGCTATTCTAGCGGGGGCGGAGAATTTCACCAGTCCCGGCCGCCACGGCAGCGGGGGAAAAGCGTGTCATTTTCCCGTTCTGGACGATTTCGTCATCCGGCCAACCCTGGCTACAATGGCCGGACATCCACTTTGGGAGTTTTGCTCGTGACCATGCAACAACAGATCGAGGCCAAGCTGGCCGCCGCCTTGTCCCCCAGCCATCTGGAAGTGATCAACGAAAGCTACATGCACCGGGTGGCACCGGGCTCCGAGAGCCACTTCAAGGTGGTGGTGGTGAGCCAGGCGTTCGAGGGGCAGCGGCTGCTGGGTCGTCATCGTCAGGTCAACGGGGTGCTGGCCGAAGAGTTGGCGGGGGCCATTCATGCATTGGCGCTGCATACCTATACCGAGCAGGAGTGGCAACAGCGGGAGCAGGCACCGACCACCCCCAGCTGCGTCAGCAAAAACGGCCTCTCCTAAGGCTATTGACGAATTGATTACTCAATCTGCGACTAGTTAACAATTCATAAACGTTTTCCGGTGGCGTCCCTGGCTGTGGAACGGGACGCCAACCTCCCGCCCTGACATCAAGATTTCTAATCCTTTTTTGAACATAAAAACCATTACCCATTTTTAGGTAATAATGGCTAACTCGAAGCCGCGCCTGAGGTTTCGTGAAAAAAAGTCGCGTGATTAAATTTCGATGATTTTGTGATAGAGCGGGGATTTTCCCCATTTTGCATGGCAGGCAACTCGCCATAAGTGGTAAACTCAGGCGCTTTTGAATGACCCTGTATGTTGCTGATTTGTTTATTTCTTCGACATCATCCCGCAACATCAACGGGCTCATTCAACAACTCGTCGTGATGTATTTCTCGGCGCTAACCAACCTGTCTTCCCTTAACGGTAGTGCAAGTGAGTATGATTACAATTAAAAGAGGACTGGACATCCCCGTGCTGGGTGCTCCGGAGCAAGTAATCTACGATGGCCCGGCCATCACCCGTGTTGCTACACTCGGCGAAGAGTTCGTGGGGATGCGTCCTACTATGTTTGTCAAAGTAGGTGATCGCGTCATTAAAGGTCAGGAGCTCTTCGAAGATAAGAAGAATCCCGGCGTTAAATTCACGGCCCCCGCCACCGGTGTGGTTTCAGAGATCAACCGGGGTGCCAAGCGCATTCTGCAATCCGTTGTCATCGATATCGATGGGTCCGACGAGCAGGTGACCTTCGAGCACTTTGCGTCTGCCGAGCTGGCCAAGCTCGAGCGCAGCAAGGTGCAGGAGATCCTGGTCGCGTCCGGCCAATGGACCGCGTTGCGTACCCGCCCGTTCAGCAAGGTGCCGGCCGTGGGTTCCACCCCTCGCGCCATCTTCGTCACCGCCATGGACACCAACCCGCTGGCTGCCAGTGCGGAGCTGATCATCAAGGAACAGGCCCAGGCTTTCCTCGACGGTCTGGCCGTGCTGACTCGTCTGACCGACGGCACCGTCTACGTCTGCAAGGGCGAGGCGAGCCTGCCGCACGCTTCCCTGGCGCAAGTCAAGGAAGAGGTGTTCGTCGGCCCGCACCCTGCCGGTCTGCCCGGTACCCACATCCACTTCCTGGACCCGGTCGGTGCCAAGAAGGTGCAGTGGCACATCAACTATCAGGATGTGATCGCCTACGGCAAGCTGTTCACCACCGGTCAGATTTTTACCGACAAGGTGATCGCGCTGGCCGGCCCGAACGTGGTCAAGCCGCGTCTGCTGCGCACCCGCATGGGTGCCTGCATCAGCCAGTTGACCAACAACGAGCTGCGTGCGGACGAGAATCGCATCATCTCCGGTTCCCTGCTGAGCGGTGCCAAGGCCGAAGGGGTACATGACTACCTGGGTCGCTACCACAATCAGGTCAGCGTACTGGGTGAAGGTCGCGAGAAAGAGTTCCTGGGTTGGGTCAATCCCAGCGCCAGCAAGTTCTCCATCACCCGTACCACCCTCTCTCACCTGATGAAGGGCAAACTCATCAACTTCACTACCACCACCAACGGTAGTGATCGCTCCATGGTGCCTATCGGCAACTATGAGCGCGTGATGCCGCTCGACATCCTGCCGACCCTGCTGTTGCGGGATCTGGTCTCCGGCGACACCGACAATGCGCAAGCACTCGGCTGTCTGGAGCTGGATGAGGAAGATCTGGCGCTCTGTACCTTCGTCTGCCCCGGCAAGACCGAGTACGGCCCAGTCTTGCGTGAGTGCCTGACCAAGATCGAACTGGAAGGTTAAGCGATGAGTTTCAAGCAACTTCTTGAAAATATGGAACATCACTTCGAGCCGGGTGGCAAGTACGCCAAGTACTATGCCCTGTTCGAAGCGGCGTACACCCTGTTTTATACCCCGGGTTCCGTGACCCGCAATGCCGCCCACGTCCGTGATGCGATCGATCTGAAGCGCATGATGATCATGGTGTGGCTGGCCGTGTTCCCGGCCATGTTCTGGGGCATGTACAACGTCGGCAACCAATCCATCGCCGCCATCGCCCATCTGGGCACGGCTGCCGGTGCCGACACCTGGCAATACACCATCGCCACCCTGCTGGGCGCTTCGCTGGATCCGGCCGTCGCCGGCATCGGCAGCAAGATGCTGATCGGTGCTGCCCACTTCCTGCCCATCTACCTGACCGTGTTCCTGGTCGGTGGTTTCTGGGAAGTGCTGTTCGCCATGGTGCGCAAGCATGAGATCAACGAAGGTTTCTTCGTGACCTCCATCCTGTTCGCGCTGATCGTGCCGCCCGAGCTGCCCCTGTGGCAAGCTGCCCTGGGTATCACCTTCGGTGTGGTGCTGGCCAAGGAAGTGTTCGGTGGTACCGGCAAGAACTTCCTGAACCCGGCGCTGGCGGGTCGTGCCTTCCTGTTCTTCGCCTATCCGGGCCAGATCTCCGGTGATGCAGTCTGGGTTGCCGTCGACGGCTACTCGGGTGCCACCGCGCTGAGCCAATGGGCCCAGGGCGGCCAGATGGCGCTGATCAACGGTGCCACCGGCCAGACCATCAGCTGGATGGATGCTTTCCTTGGCAACCTGCCCGGTTCCATCGGTGAAGTCTCCACCCTGATGATCCTCATCGGTGCGGCCATGATCGTCTACATGCGGATCGCCTCCTGGCGCATCATCGCCGGCGTGATGATCGGCATGGTTGCGACCTCCCTGTTGTTCAACGTCATCGGTTCCGATACCAACCCCATGTTCAACATGCCGTGGCACTGGCATCTGGTGCTGGGCGGCTTCGCCTTTGGTATGGCCTTCATGGCGACCGATCCGGTCTCCGCTGCCTTCACCAACAAGGGCAAGTGGTGGTATGGCGCCCTGATCGGGGTGATGGTGGTGCTGATCCGGGTGGTGAACCCCGCCTTCCCGGAAGGCATGATGCTGGCCATTCTGTTTGCCAACCTGTTTGCCCCCTTGTTTGACCATTTCGTGGCGCAGGCGAACATCAAGCGGAGGATCGCTCGTGGCGTTTAATAAAGACTCTACTGTCGGCACTCTTGCCGTAGTGACCGGTCTGTGTCTGGTCTGCTCCATCGTGGTCTCCGTGGCTGCCGTGGGACTGCGTCCGGCCCAGCTGGAAAACAAGGCGCTGGACAAGCAAAGCAACATTCTGTCCGTCGCCGGCGTCGACATCAGCGACGTGGCCAAGCGCGATCTGGCCCAGCTGTACGGAGACAAGATTGAAGCGCGCCTGGTCGATCTGACCACTGGAGAGTTTGCTGAAGGCAAAACTAGTAAAGATGCTGACAGTTTCGATACCAAGGTCGCCGCCAAGGATCCTGCCCAGAGCATTCGTCTGGCCCCGGCCGACGACAAGGCCGGCCTGCGTCAAATCTCCAAACTGATCCCGGTGTTCTTCGCGAAAGATGCCGAGGGCAAGGTCGACAACATCATCCTGCCGATCTACGGCCAGGGTCTGTGGTCCACCATGTACGCCTTCGTGGCGGTCGCGGCCGATGGCCAGACCATCAAGGGCATCACCTACTATGACCACGGTGAAACCCCGGGTCTGGGCGGCGAGATCGAAAACCCGGCCTGGCGCGAGCTGTTCGTCGGCAAGAAGCTGTTCGATCAGGATGGCATGCCGGCACTGCGGGTGATCAAGGGTCATGCTCCGGCTGGTTCCGAGCATGAGATCGACGGCCTGTCCGGCGCGACCCTGACCGGTAACGGCGTACAGCATACCTTCGACTTCTGGATGGGTCCCAAGGGCTTCGGTCCTTTCCTGGCCAAGGTTCGTGCAGGAGAAATCAACAATGGCTGACAAGAGCGAAATGAAGAAGTTGCTGTTGACGCCTGTGCTCGGCAACAACCCCATCGCACTGCAGGTGCTGGGGGTCTGTTCCGCGCTGGCCGTTACCAGCCAGATGAAGACGGCGTTCGTGATGACGCTGGCCGTTACCGCGGTCACCGCCTTCTCCAACCTGTTCATCTCCCTGATCCGCAACCAGATCCCGAACAGCGTGCGGATCATCGCCCAGATGGCGGTGATTGCCTCGCTGGTTATCGTGGTTGACCAGGTGCTCAAGGCGTATGCCTACGACATCTCCAAGCAGCTGTCGGTGTTCGTCGGCCTCATCATCACCAACTGTATCGTGATGGGGCGCGCCGAAGCCTACGCCATGAAGAGTGCCCCGCTGCCCTCCTTCCTGGACGGTATCGGCAACGGCCTGGGTTATGGCGCCGTGCTGCTGACCGTGGCCACCGTGCGTGAGATCCTGGGCTCCGGTACCTGGTTTGGCATCGAACTGCTGCCGCTGGTGAACAATGGCGGCTGGTATGTGCCCAACGGCCTGCTGCTGCTGCCGCCGAGTGCGTTCTTCATCATTGGTCTGATCATCTGGGGCGTGCGCACCAAGGATCCCAAGCAGGTGGAGGCGAAGGATTAAGGTATGGAACACTATATCAGTCTGTTGATTCGCTCGATCTTCATCGAGAACCTGGCGCTCTCCTTCTTCCTGGGGATGTGTACCTTCCTGGCGGTGTCCAAGAAGGTCAAGACCGCCATGGGCCTGGGGATCGCCGTTATCGTGGTTCAGACCGTGGCCGTCCCGGCCAACAACCTGATCTACAACTACGTCCTCAAGGACGGCGCCCTGGTTTCCGGCCTGGACTTAAGCTTCCTGAGCTTCATCACCTTTATCGGGGTGATCGCAGCACTGGTGCAGATCCTGGAGATGGCGCTGGACAAGTACTTCCCGGCTCTCTACAACGCACTCGGTATCTTCCTGCCGCTCATCACCGTGAACTGCGCCATCTTTGGTGGCGTCTCCTTCATGGTGCAGCGTGACTACAACTTCGTTGAGTCCGTGGTCTATGGCGTGGGTTCGGGTGCCGGCTGGATGCTTGCCATCGTCGCGATGGCGGGGATCCGCGAGAAGATGAAGTATTCCGATGTTCCACAAGGCCTGCGTGGCCTCGGCATCACCTTCATCACCGCGGGTCTGATGGCGCTGGGCTTCATGTCCTTCTCTGGTATTTCCCTGTAATCGGAAAGGAAATATAGATGGAAATTATTCTGGGTGTGGTCATGTTCACCGTGATCCTGCTGGCCTTGGTGGCAGTCATTCTGTTCGCCAAGTCCAAGCTGGTGACCGCCGGTGACGTGACAATCAGCATCAACGGCGACCCGGCCAAGGCTGTGACCAGCCCGGCGGGTGGCAAGCTGCTCGGCGTGCTGGCCGGCAGCGGTATCTTCGTCTCCTCCGCCTGCGGCGGCGGCGGCTCCTGTGGTCAGTGCAAGGTACGGGTGAAATCCGGCGGCGGCGATATCCTGCCGACCGAGCTGGATCACATCAGCAAGGGCGAAGCCCGTCACGGCGAGCGTCTGGCCTGTCAGGTCACCGTTCGTTCCGACATGGACATCGAGCTGCCGGAAGAGATCTTCGGGGTGAAGAAGTGGGACTGTACCGTCATCTCCAATGACAACAAGGCCACCTTCATCAAGGAGCTCAAGCTGCAGATCCCGGATGGCGAGAGCGTACCGTTCCGCGCCGGTGGTTATATCCAGATCGAAGCACCGGCTCACCATGTGCAGTACAAGAACTTCGATATTCCCGAGGAGTATCGTGGTG
Source organism: Ardaris pityusa (assembly GCA_018244955.1). Lineage (NCBI taxonomy): Eukaryota > Metazoa > Arthropoda > Insecta > Lepidoptera > Hesperiidae > Ardaris > Ardaris pityusa. Next base: position 8,445 of record DWSA01000097.1, on the reverse strand, counting down.
ACTGGGATCGCTTCAAGATCTTCGAGCTGGAGTCCAAGGTCAACGAGCCGATCATCCGTGCCTACTCCATGGCCAACTATCCGGAAGAGTTCGGCATCATCATGCTGAACGTGCGGATCGCGACCCCGCCGCCGAGCAACTGGACTGCCCCTCCCGGCCAGATGTCCTCCTACATCTTCAGCCTGAAGGCTGGCGACAAGGTGACCATCTCCGGTCCGTTCGGCGAGTTCTTCGCCAAGGACACCGATGCCGAGATGGTGTTCATCGGTGGTGGTGCCGGTATGGCACCGATGCGTTCCCACATCTTCGATCAGCTGCGCCGTCTGAAGACCAAGCGCAAGATGAGCTTCTGGTACGGTGCCCGTTCCAAGCGCGAGATGTTCTATGTCGAAGACTTCGACATGCTGCAGGCCGAGAACGACAACTTCCAGTGGCACGTCGCCCTGTCCGATCCGCAACCGGAAGACAACTGGGACGGCTACACCGGCTTCATCCACAACGTGTTGTTCGAGAACTATCTCAAGAACCACGAGGCGCCGGAAGATTGCGAGTTCTACATGTGCGGGCCTCCCGTCATGAACGCTGCCGTCATCAACATGCTGAAAAACCTCGGTGTTGAAGACGAAAACATCCTGCTGGATGACTTTGGTGGTTAATCAATGCACAGTGTTGTAAAGACCTGGCTAGCCTTCGGGCTAGCCTTTTTCTTGACTGGGTGCGGTCAGGAACAAACGGTCCAATCGAAGCCGGAGATCCACATCACCGGCAGCACCATGGGTACCTATTACTCCATCAAGGTGGCGGACAGCGTCATCACGGATCCCGCCAAGTTCCAGGCCGAAGTCGATGTGCTGCTGGAGCGGGTCAACGATCAGATGTCGACCTACCGCCCGGATTCCGAGCTGTCGCGCTTCAACCAGCATCGCGGCTCAACGCCGGTGGTGGTCTCCCGCGATACCGCGCGGGTGGTGACCGAAGCCATTCACATTGGCCGTGAGAGCCGCGGGGCGCTGGACGTCACCGTCGGCCCCTTGGTCAATCTGTGGGGCTTCGGGCCCGATGCCAGACCGACCAAGATGCCCTCCGACGAGCTGATCACCCAGACCCGCCAGAAGACCGGGCTCGGCAATCTGCACGTGATCACCTCGGCCGATGCCGATACCCTGCAAAAGGACATCCCGGATCTCTATGTGGATCTCTCCGCCATCGCCAAGGGCTTTGGGGTCGACAAGGTGGCCGAGTATCTGGAGTCCATGGGCTCGCGCAACTATCTGGTGGAGATCGGTGGCGAGCTGCGGATCAACGGCGTCAACGGCAAGGGGCACCCCTGGCGCGTCGCCATCGAGAAGCCGACCGCCAACGCCGGTTCGGTGCAGGAAGTGATCGTGGCCGGTGACAACGGGGTGGCTACCTCGGGCGAGTACCGCAACTATTACGAGCTGGACGGCAAGCGCTTCTCCCACACCATCGATCCCATGACCGGCAAGCCGATCCAGCATCGAATGGTGTCGGTGACCGTCATTCACCCCTCCTGCATGACCGCAGACGGGCTGGCGACCGTGTTCATGGTGCTCGGGCCCGAGAAGAGCCTGGCCTATGCCAAGGAGCGGGGCTTGGCTATCTTCGTGATCACCAAGACGGATGATGGCTTCGAGGAGTCTTACTCCGATGCCTTCAAACAGTATCTGGTTAGAAAATAAGGGGCGGTAACATGCAGATTTTTTTGATCACCTTCGGGGTATTTCTGGCGGTAGTGGTGGCCATGGCCATCGGTTACATCTTCCAGAAGAAGACCATCTCCGGCTCCTGCGGCGGGCTCGGCAGCATAGGTATCGAAAAAGAGTGTGATTGCCCGGAACCCTGTGACAACCGCAAGAAGAAGATGGCCAAGGAAGAGGCCCGTCGCAAGATGCTGGCGGAGAACCGGATCATCTGAGCGGACAGGGCGCCGAGTTGTCCTCGACCCCGTACCGGATAACCGACGGGCTGACCTGATGGTCAGCCCGTTTTTTTTTGCAAAAGGCTCAGTAGTCGTATTGCTGGCAGGCTTTCTTTTTGAACTCGTCTCGCCAGCGTGCCAGCTCCTCCCGGGTGCCCAGCTCGTCGCCCTGTTTGATGGCCTGTTCCAGCGCCGCGATGCGGTCATACAGCCAGCTGCATTCGGCGGTCGGGTTGTCCTTGCTGCTGCCCGGCTGTGCCAGCAGGCAGAGCCCCAATCCCAGCCAAGCTATCTTCATCTCACCCTCCTTGCATGATGCGCTAACCAATGGTGCCTTAAGAGTCTATATCTGACCCTCATTTCATGCCGATGGCAGAAATGGCAGCACTGGGTTAGCATAGGCTGGTTACCTGTTTATTCGTACAGTGGTATGCGCAAGATCATTCACATCGACATGGACTGCTTCTATGCCGCGGTAGAGATGCGGGACAACCCGGCCCTGCGCGAGGTGCCGCTGGCCATCGGCGGCTCGGCTGACAGGCGCGGCGTCATCTCGACCTGCAACTATGTGGCGCGCCGCTTCGGGGTGCGCTCCGCCATGCCGAGCGGCCTGGCACGCAAGCTCTGCCCGCCGCTGGTGCTCATTCCCGGTCGGATGGCGGTCTACAAGGAGGTTTCCCGTCAGCTGCGGGCCATCTTCCTGCGCTACACCGAGCAGGTGGAGCCGCTCTCCCTCGATGAGGCCTATCTCGATGTGACGATGAGCCCCTGCTGTGGTGGCAGTGCCACCCTGATGGCGCGCGAGATCCGCGCCGCGATCAAAACCGAGCTGGGGTTGACCGCCTCGGCCGGGGTGGCGCCGAACAAGTTTCTGGCCAAGCTCGCCTCCGAGCAGCGCAAGCCGGACGGCCTGTTCGTGATCCGCCCGCAGGAGGTGGATGAGTTCGTGCGCCAGCTGCCGCTTGGCAAGTTGCCAGGCATCGGTCGCAAGACCGCGGATCGGCTGGAGTCGCTCGGTCTTTACTCCTGCGAAGATGCCCGTCAGCTCGGCAATGAGGAGCTGATCGCCCGTTTCGGCAAGCTCGGGGAGATGCTGGGCGGGCGGATCTGGGGCCACGACGAGCAACCGGTGCAGGCCCAGCGGGTGCGCAAGACCATAGGGGTGGAGACGACGCTCGCCAGCGACGTGCTGGATGAGGCTGCCTGCTGGCAGGTGCTCCGCCAGCTCATCCCCGAGCTGGAACAGCGGTTCTCGGTCAGCCACGGCAAGGAGCAGCTGATGGGGCAGGGGATCAAGCTCAAGTTCGCCGATTTTCAGCAGACCACCGTCTACCGGCGTGGCGGTTACCAGCCGGAGCGGTTTCACGATCTGCTGCACGAAGGCTTGCTGCGGGCGCAGGGCAAACCCATTCGGCTACTGGGATTGGTGGTCGGCCTGCCCGCGGCCGGCGAAGTGAACCAACTTGCCCTGGATTTAGCGTGATAAGGTTAAGTTTTTGTTTCTAAAACCGATACACTGATCACATCTGTAAAAAGCTAGGAAATGGTGGCATGAGTTCTCTTTCTGTTCAGGGGCGGATCACCCTGATCGCCGGTTGTTGTTTGTTGGCCAGTGCCGGAGCCTTGGTGGCCTCTTCCCTCTTCAGTGCTGCCAACATGCAGGATCAGGTGCTGACCTCCACCACGGCGGAAGCCCAGAGTGCGGCCGAAAACTGGATGAAGGCGATGGGGTCGGAGCAGGCGGCCAAGGTGACCAGCTATCTGGATGAGGCCTATTTCCGGGCCACCCTGCTGGGACAGGGGATCCTGTTCCAGCGCAAGAATGCGGCCGACAACTTCGGCTCCTCCGAAACGCTGCGTACCGCCGTCAATCAGCAGTTGCACGATGCGGCCGCTTCCTCTGACAATCTGCTCGGCGTCTATGCGGTGTTCGAGCCGGATCAGCTCGACGGTGAAGACAGCAATTATCATGGCTCCAGCGCGCTGGGCTCCAACGATCAGGGCCGTTTCTCCACCTACTGGGCGCGGGTCGACGGCAAGATAGAACCCGAGGTACAAAACGAATCCGTGCTGGCGGACGAGAGTCCGACGGCGGCCGGCGGGGTGGAGAACGAGTGGTATCGCTGCAGCATCCGCAGCAAGGCGCTCTGTCTGCTGGAACCCTACCTCGATGATGTGGGCTCGCAGAAGGTGTTGATGACCTCGGTGACCGTGCCCCTGCTGGAGCAAGAGAAGCTGCTCGGCATGGTCGGCGTCGATATCTCGCTGACCGCGCTGCAAAGCCTGGTCAAGGAGATGGATCAGGAGCTCTACGAGGGGCAGGGCAAGGTGCTGCTGGTCAGCAGCCAGGGCCGTGTCGCCGGCGTGGACGGCTTTGACGTCACTCTGGGCAGCCCGCTCGGCCAGCAGTATCAGACCCTGGCCGGCGAGCTGCAGGGCTGGCTGGGTCAGGGACAGATCAGCAGCCGCTGGAGTCCTGACGGCACCCTGCTGCAGACCTTCGTGCCGGTCAAGATGCGGGGCACCGAGCAGAAATGGGGCATCTACATCGAACTGCCGCGCAGCGTGGTGCTGGCATCGGCTCTCCAGCTGCAGGACGATCTCTCCGGTCAGGCCAGCCGCAGCGTGATGACCCAGCTGCTCATCGGCGGCCTCATCTCGGCGGTCGCGCTGATCTGCATCTGGCTGATGGCCCACCAGATAGTGGCCCCCATTCGTGCCGTGGTGGCCCGCCTCAAGGACATCGCCAGCGGCGAGGGGGACCTCACCCAGCGCATCGAGCTGCGCCGTGACGATGAGATTGGCGAGCTGGCCAAGTGGTTCAACAGCTTCCTCAACAAACTGCAGAGCACCATCAGCCAGGTCATCGATACCGTGGCCGGGACTCGTGCCAGCGCCGAACAGGCGGCCAGCGTTGCCGAGCGTACCAGTGCCGGCATGCAGGCCCAGTATCAGGAGGTGGATCTGGTGGCGACCGCGTTCGAGGAGCTGAGCGCCACGGCCCTCCAGGTAGCGGGCAATGCCAACTCGGCGGTGGCCGCGGCCAACCAGGCGGATACGGCGGCGCAGGAGGGCAAGTACGTGGTGGCCGATACCCAGGAGGCGATGCGCAAGCTGATGGCGGTGATCAGCGACGCCAAGCCGGTGGTGGAGCATCTGTCGGCCAACAGCGAGAACATCAACGACATCCTGGTGGTGATCCAGGGGATCGCCGAGCAGACCAACCTGCTGGCGCTCAACGCCGCCATCGAGGCGGCGCGGGCCGGTGAGCAGGGGCGTGGCTTTGCGGTGGTGGCGGACGAGGTGCGCAATCTGGCGAGCCGCACCCAGAACGCCATCGTCGAGATCCAGACCCTCATTGGCCAGCTGCAGTCCGGCACCGAGGCCGTGGTGAAGGCGATCATGACCGGCCACAGCCAGGCGGATCTGACGCTCACCAAGGTGGATCTGTCGGTCAGCGTGCTGGAGCAGATCATCCACGCGGTGGCGACCATCCATCAGATGAACGAGCAGATTGCCAGGGCGGCGCAGGAGCAGAGCGGGGTGGCGGACGAGATCAATCGCAACGTCAGCAACATTCGCGATGTGAGCCACACCATCCGCGTCGAGGCGGCCAGCTCCGCCGAAAACGGTCGCGAGTTGTCGGCGCTGGCCGACAAGCAGCAGCAACTGGTGGGGCAGTTCAAGGTATAGGGATAAGAAAAAAGGCGCCATCCAACCGGAGGCGCCAAACACATTCAGATGACAGACTGGGTTAAATCGGTCCGATTTAAACCCCTCTTCCCGCAGAGGAAGAAACACAACACCACAATCGCAGTCCAGTGACTCACAAAAATCACATGTAAACCAACATGGAAGAGAAAAAGTGAGCCATATGACAACGGATTGCGAAGCGAATTATGTTTATTCACTGGTCGACCCGCAACCGACAAATTATAATGCGGCCCATTAGAAAAACTCATCGTCGGCTGGTCTCATGTCTCGTCGTTTACCCCCGCTCAATGCACTGAAAGCATTCGAAGCCGCGGCTCGTCATTTAAGCTTCACCCGGGCTGCGGAAGAGCTTTTCGTGACCCAGGCCGCCATCAGTCACCAGATCAAGGCGCTGGAAGAGTACCTCGGCATCAAGCTGTTTCGCCGCAAGAACCGCTCCCTGCTGTTGACCGAGGAGGGGCAGGGCTACTTCCTCGACATCAAGGACATCTTCACCTCCATCTCGGAAGCGACCGACAAGCTGCTGGCGCGCAGCGCCAAGGGGGCGCTCACCGTCTCTTTGCAGCCGAGTTTCGCCATCCAGTGGCTGGTGCCGCGGCTGGTGAAGTTCAGCGAACGCCACCCCGACATTGATGTACGAATCAAGGCGGTGGACATGGACGAGGGTTCGCTCACCGACGATGTGGATGTGGCCATCTATTACGGCCGTGGCAACTGGCCTGGGCTGCGCGCCGACAAGCTGCACACCGAGTATCTGATCCCGGTCTGTTCACCGCTGCTGCTGACCGGCCCCAAGCCGCTGCGCACACCGGATGACTTGACCCGCCACACCCTGCTGCACGATACCTCGCGCCGCGACTGGAAGGCCTGGTTTCGCCAGCTCGACATCGATGCGCCCAACGTCAATCAGGGGCCCATCTTCAGCCACTCCACCATGGTGATCCAGGCGGCCATTCACGGCCAGGGGGTGGCCCTTGGTCACAGCGTGCTGGCCCAGCCCGAAATAGAGGCCGGCCGCCTCATCTGCCCGTTCGAGCAGGTGCTGGTGAGCAAGAACGCCTTCTATCTGGTGTGCCAGGAGCAGCAGTCCGATCAGGGCAAGATAGTCGCTTTCCGCGACTGGATGCTGGAGCTGGTGGAGCAGGAGGAGGCCCGTCGCCGGGCACGGCTGGCCGATGCCTGAGGTGATCCGGGAGGGGGCTGTCGATGCCCCCGTCCGCATTCTGCTGGCCCATGGCGCCGGTGCGGGCATGGAGCACGCCTTTCTGGCCGAGCTGTCACGCCTGCTGGCCGGGCCGGACATCGAGGTGGTGCGCTTCAACTTCCCCTACATGAGCAAGAGCGCGCTGGATGGCAAACGCAGACCGCCGGACAGGCAACCCGTGTTGCTGGCGCACTGGCGCCAGATGGCGAAAGAGTTTGCTCATCCCCGGCTGTTTCTGGCTGGCAAGTCGATGGGCGGGCGGATGGCGGCCGAACTCTATCAGGATAGCGAGGACGAGATGAATGCTGCAGGATTGCTCATTCTCGGGTATCCTTTCCACCCCCCGGCCAACCCCGACCGCTGGCGGGGTGACGTGCTCAAGCAGATCAAGACGCCGACCCTGCTGTTGCAGGGGGAGCGCGATACTTTCGGCACCCGTGCCGAACTGGCTGATTTTCCCTTCTCACCCTCCGTATCGGTCCATTGGCTGACCGATGGTGATCATGGCTTCAAACCGCGCAAGAGCAGCGGGGTGAGCGAGGAGGATAACCTGCGGCAGGCGGCCGGGCAGATCAAGAACTTCATTGCGACCATCCCGACGTGAACGTGAGGATGGGAAGCGAAACGACGAGGAGGCAAGGGATGCAATTCCATCGACATTGGCTGGTGCTGGCGGGTGTGTTCGGCCTGACGGCAACCCTGCTGGGGGCCTACGGTGCCCATGGTCTGGCGGCCAGCGGGATCGAGCCTTCGCGTCTGGCGGCGTTCAATACCGCCGTGCAGTATCAGTTTTTCCACGCCCTGGCCCTGCTGGTGCTGGGGTGGTGCGGTGTGCGCAGCAAGGTCATCACCTTTGCCGGCACCGCCTTCGTGCTGGGGATCCTGGGATTCTCCGGCAGTATTTATGCCATGGTGCTGCTTGGCAGCAAGGGGCTGGGGCTGATTACCCCGGCCGGTGGCCTCTGTTTTATGTTGGGATGGGCGGCTCTGATATGGGCTGGCTGTCGTCTTGGAGGAAAAAATGAATAATCTGCTGCTTTATTGCCGCCCCGGTTTTGAGAAAGAGGCCGCGGCAGAGATCACCGAGCGTGCCAGTAACATGCAGTGCTACGGTTTCGCCCGGGTCAAGGACGACAGTGGTTACGTGATATTCGAGCTGTATGACGAGGAGCAGGCCGATCTGCTGGCGCGCAAGCTGCCGTTCAGAGAGCTGATCTTCATTCGTCAGATGCTGGTGGTGACCCATGAGCTGAAGGATCTGGATCTGTCGGATCGCATCACCCCCATCCTGGAGGCGACCCAGGGTTACGCCATCTGTGGCGATCTGCGGGTGGAAACCGCCGATACCAACGAGGCAAAAGAGCTGTCGGCCTTCTGCCGCAAGTTCACTGTGCCGCTGCGCCAGGCGCTGCGCGGCAATGAGTTGCTGACCAAGAAGGAGACCCCGCACCGGCCGGTGTTCCACGCCTTCTTCCTGGCCAATGATCACGTGTTGCTGGGGTACTCCTACTCCTTTAACAACTCCGAATTCCACATGGGCATCCCGCGTCTGCGCTGCCCGGCCGATGCTCCGAGCCGCTCCAGCCTC
>DWSA01000096.1:0-15028 GCA_018244955.1 Ardaris pityusa | reverse complement strand
ATCGCCGTCGCCGCTGCCGAGTTCGCGGAACAGGCGGGCCAGCTGGTTGAGCGGGCGGCTGACCGAGCCGGCCAGCAGCATGCCGAGCAGCCCCATGCCGGCGGCGATGGCCAGGCTCACCAGCAGGATGTGCAGGCGGGCGCGGTCCAGTTCGGCATAGATCTCCGCTTCCGGTACTTGGGCCACCAGATACCAGTCGAGCAGCGGAATGTAGCTGCTGGCCAGCACCACCGGCTGGCCGTCGATCTCGGCGTGGGTAGCGGCAAAGGGCTGCTTGTTCAGCAGGTTGCCGCTGCCGCTTGCCAGCTGGGTCAGGCTGTCACGGTCGATGCGGCTGGCGTCTGGGTGCAGCTTCACCTTGCCGCTGCCGTCGGTCATGAACACGAAGCCGCTGTCGCCGATGCGGAAGTTGGCGAGCATGCTGACCATGCTGTCGAGGGACTTGGCAAGGCCGGCGAGGCCGCGGCCATTGAGCTGCTGGAAGTTGACGAACAGCTTCACCTCGCCGTTGCTCTCGCGAAAGATGCTGAGCATCAGGTCTTGCTGGCTCTTGGTGTAGCCATAGAACCAGGCATCCTGCTCCGGGGTGAGGTTGCGCAGGAAGCCATCCTGGTTGTAGTAGGCGGCGCTCTGGCGATCGGCGAAAGAGGCGGTGACCAGCCCGTACTGGGCTGCCATGTCCTTGAGCTGGTCGATCAGGATCGACTCCTGCTCCTTGGGCATGCCGCGGGCCACCCAGTCCAGCACGAAGCGATCGTTGGCCAGCTGTCTGGCGGCGCCGGCGACCGAGGTGAGATCCTTCTCGATCTCCTTGCCGATGCGCTGGGTCAGGTTGGGCAGCTCCTGCTCGAACATGCGGCTTTCGATCAGCTGCTGCGCCGAGCGCTGGCTGAAGTAGCCTACCAGCAGGCAGGAGAGCACCACGGCCAGGGTGACCGTGGCCAGGATTTTCTGTTTGAGTGTCAGGCTTGCAAGCATGGGAGTGACTCGGGGGTGTGAACACGGGATTGAGGACATATTAGCGGCAGCCCGGCGCCACCCTTGATAGGCCGACCCACTTTATTGACGGATTACGTTTGCGCTCACATCGCCGCATGGGCGGCCAGCGTCGCAATGCATGCCGATATCCCCTGCGAACTGTTGCGGTTCGCCGGCCGCCCCTTATAGTAGGCTTCACTGCCTAGCTGGCTCGCCCTGGATTCAATGGAAAATCATATGCGCATCTTTCGTCGAGGATGGAACCCCCTGTTCCTGATATTGCTGGCCTGTCTGCCGCTGATGGCAGCGGCCCAGTCCGAGCGGCCCAAAATTGCCCTGGTGCTCAGCGGCGGTGGTGCCAAGGGGGCGGCCCACATCGGCATCCTCAAGGTGCTGGAGGAGAAGCGCATCCCGGTCGACATCATAGTGGGCACCAGCATGGGCTCCTACGTGGCGGGCATGTACGCCATGGGGCTCAGCGCCGAAGAGGTGGAGCGCACCACCCTGGCCATCGACTGGAACAAGGGCTATCAGGACAAGGTGGGGCGTGACGAGCTCTCCCTGCGCAAGAAGCAGCAGAGCGAGCAGTATCAGCTGCGCACCGACATCGGCGTCAATGGCGACTCGGTCCAGTTCCCCGACGGCTTCTTCCAGGGCCAGTCCATGGCCAGCCTGCTGCGCCACGCCACCTCCAACCTGCCGGTGCAGAAGAGCTTCGACGATCTGCCCATTCCCTATCGCGCCATGGCCACCGACATGGAGACGGTGACCCCCTTCGTGCTGGACCACGGCAGCCTCGCCAAGGCGATGCAGGCGTCCATGTCCATTCCCGGCGCCCTCAAGCCGGTGGAGTGGGAGGGCCACATCCTGGCCGATGGCGGCACCGTCAACAACATGCCGGTGGACGTGGCCAAGGCGATGGGGGCCGACGTGGTGATCGCGGTGGACATCAGCGCCAAGCTGCGCACCCGCGAGTCCTTGAAGTCGGGGCTGGCCATGATCGATCAGCTCACCACCTACATGACCCAGGTCGGCACCGAGAAACAGAAGGCGCTGATGGGGCCCAGAGACGTATTGCTGACGCCTGAGTTCGGCAACATGGGCATCGCCGACTTCGCCCTGATGCCGGAGGGGATCAAGCTCGGGGAGCAGGTGGCCAACCGTGCCTCGGCCCAGCTGGATGCGCTCTCTCTGTCGCCCGCCGCCTATGCCGCCTATCGCAACCAGAAGCTGAGCCGGCGCGCCGAGCGCAGCGGCCAGCCCGCCTACTACATCGACAAGGTGGAGATCATCAACAAGTCCCGTCTCTCCGACGAGACGGTGCATGCCATGCTGAAGGTGCGGCCTGACAAGATCCAGACCAACGAGAGCCTGGAGGCGGGCATTCGCCGGCTCTATGCGCTGGAGTCGTTCGATCGCATCACCTACGAGGTGGAGGAGCGGGGCGGCGAGAACGTGCTGGTGGTGGACGCCAGCGAGAAGAACTGGGGGCCGGGCTACCTCAACTTCCAGTTCGGCTTCTCCGATGACTTCGAGAGCAGCTCCAACTACAACGTGGGCATGTCCTACACCCTCACCAACGTCAACGACTGGGGGGCCGAGTGGCTGACCGAGGCATCGCTCGGTACCGCCAAGCACTTCAAGACCGACTTCTACACCCCGCTGGAACCCTCCCAAACCTTTTTCGGCGAGGCGAGCCTGGCCTACGACAAGACCCAGCGTCGCATCTTCATTCCCGAGGAGACGCGGGCGGCGAATGAGGTGAGCTATGTCGACGCCGAGTACAACTTCACCAACGTCGATCTGGCGGTGGGCTGGAATCGTCAGCCCTGGAGCCGCCTCTCGCTCGGGCTGGAAGGGAAGGTGGGCGACATCGACGTGCGCAACGTGGCGGATGCCAAGGTGGATGCCTCCTCCTGGGGCCCCTATGTCCGCTTCGAGCACGATACCCTCGACAGCCGCTACTTCCCCTATCAGGGCGTCTACTGGGACATCAAGGGGGGGTACTCCGCCGTCCGGCTGGATGACAACGACACGCTCAACGAGCGCTATGAGGGGGTCAACTACCACCTGGCGATGGTCAAGCCCTGGTCCTGGGACAGACACAGCCTGAACCTGTTGCTGGAGGGCGGGGGCTCCACCTCCCAGGAAGAGCTGCCGCTGTTCGTGCAGGATCTGGGCGGGTTGTTCCGCATGTCGGGCTTCCAGCGCTATCAGCTGAGCGGCCGCTACAGCCTGTTTGGCGGGCTGCGCTACATCTACCGGGTGGCGGACAACGACTTCGGCGCGCTGCGGGCGCCGCTCTATCTGGGGGGCTCCCTCGAGCAGGGCGGGGTATGGGACAAGGGTGAAGACATCAGCATGGAGAGCTCCTTCACCGCCGGCTCCGTCTACGTGGGGGTGGAGAGCTTCCTCGGCCCCATCTTCCTCGGCTACGGCATGGCGGAGGGGGGCAACGACATGTTCTATCTGCAATTGGGCAGCACATTCGAATAACGGCCAAATGATGCCTTTTTGTTAACTTATTTTTGGCGCGCCATTTATCTGTTTGTAAAACACCAGCAACTTTAGATGGTTATGTTGTTTTGATGAATATCTGTACAGGCTTTGGATTTTAATTAGTCGTTAAAACTTATATAGTGGGGGGCACCCTACGGGTGTCCCGCAAGGACGATCGCCGCGAGCGTGGGCGAACCCCAAAAAAAGACCAAAGAGGAATTAGTCGTGCTTGAAACATACCGTAAACACGTCGCAGAACGTGCCGCCGAAGGCGTGGTTGCCAAACCTCTGGACGCAGAGCAGGTCGCCGCCCTGGTTGAGCTGCTCAAGAACCCGCCCGCTGGCGAACAAGACTTTCTGAAAGAGCTGTTGTCCTCCCGTATTCCCCCTGGTGTTGATGAAGCGGCCTATGTCAAAGCCGGCTTCCTTACCGCCGTCGCCAAGGGCGAAGCCCACTCTCCCATCCTGAGCGCTGCCGAAGCCGTCGAGCTGCTGGGCACCATGCAGGGTGGTTACAACATTCAGCCGCTGATCGACCTGCTGGATCACGGGACCCTGGCTCCTCTTGCCGCCAAGGGCCTCTCCCACACCCTGCTGATGTTCGACTCCTTCCACGACGTGGAAGAGAAGGCCAAGGCGGGCAATGCCCACGCCAAGCAGGTGATGCAATCCTGGGCCGACGCCGAGTGGTTCCTCTCCCGCCCTGAACTGGCCGAGAAGATCACCGTCACCGTGTTCAAGGTGACCGGCGAAACCAACACCGACGATCTGTCGCCGGCGCCGGATGCCTGGTCCCGCCCGGACATTCCGCTGCACGCGCTGGCCATGCTGAAGAACGCCCGTCCCGGCATCACCCCGGACAAGGACGGCGTCATCGGCCCCATCAAGACCATCGATGCCCTGAAAGAGAAAGGTTTCCCGCTGGCTTACGTGGGTGACGTGGTCGGTACCGGTTCTTCCCGCAAATCCGCCACCAACTCGGTGCTCTGGTTCATGGGCGACGACATTCCGCACGTGCCGAACAAGCGCGCCGGCGGTGTCTGCCTCGGTGGCAAGATTGCCCCGATCTTCTTCAACACCATGGAAGATGCCGGCGCCCTGCCCATCGAAGTGGATGTCTCCAAGCTGGAAATGGGCGATGTGATCGACATCTACCCGTTTGCCGGCAAGATCTGCAAGCACGGCACCGACCAGGTGCTGGCGCAGTTTGAACTGAAAACCGACGTGCTGATCGACGAAGTGCGCGCTGGTGGCCGCATCCCGCTGATCATCGGCCGCGGCCTGACCGACAAGGCCCGCGAAGCGCTGGGTCTGCCGTTCTCCACCGTGTTCCGCCGTCCGCAGCCGGTGGCCGATACCGGCAAAGGCTTCACCCTGGCCCAGAAGATGGTGGGCAAGGCGTGCGGCGTGCAGGGCATTCGCCCCGGCACCTACTGCGAGCCCAAGATGACCACGGTCGGCTCCCAGGACACCACGGGCCCGATGACCCGCGACGAGCTGAAAGATCTGGCCTGCCTCGGCTTCTCCGCCGATCTGACCATGCAGTCCTTCTGCCACACCGCGGCCTATCCCAAGCCCATCGACGTACAGACCCACCACACCCTGCCGGACTTCATCATGAACCGCGGCGGTGTCTCCCTGCGTCCGGGCGACGGCGTCATCCACTCCTGGCTGAACCGCATGCTGCTGCCGGATACCGTGGGTACCGGTGGTGACTCCCACACCCGTTTCCCCATCGGCATCTCCTTCCCGGCGGGCTCCGGTCTGGTGGCCTTCGCCGCCGCCACCGGCGTGATGCCGCTGGATATGCCGGAATCCGTGCTGGTGCGCTTCAAGGGCGAGTTGCAGCCGGGCATCACCTTGCGTGACCTGGTCCATGCCATCCCCTACGCCGCCATCCAGAAAGGGCTGCTGACCGTCGAGAAAGCGGGTAAGAAGAACATCTTCTCCGGCCGCATCCTCGAGATCGAAGGTCTGCCGACCCTGAAGGTGGAGCAGGCGTTCGAACTGGCCGACGCCAGCGCCGAGCGTTCCGCCGCCGGTTGCACCATCAAGCTGGATAAAGAGCCGATCATCGAGTATCTGAAGTCCAACATCGTGATGCTCAAATGGATGCTGTCCGAAGGCTACGGCGACGTACGCACCATCACTCGCCGCATCAAGGGGATGGAAGAGTGGCTGGCCAACCCGGTGCTGATGGAAGCGGACAAGGATGCCGAGTACGCCGAAATCATCGAGATTGACTTGGCCACCATCAAGGAGCCGATCCTGTGCGCGCCGAACGATCCGGACGATGCCCGTCTGCTGAGCAGCGTGGCTGGCGACCAGATTGACGAGGTGTTCATCGGTTCCTGCATGACCAACATCGGCCACTTCCGCGCCGCCGGCAAACTGCTCGAGAAGTATCAGGGCGAGCTGCCGACCCGCATGTGGATCGCGCCGCCCACCAAGATGGACAAGGATCAGCTGACCGAAGAGGGCTACTACGGCATCTTCGGCCGGGTCGGTGCCCGCATCGAGATCCCCGGCTGTTCCCTCTGCATGGGCAACCAGGCGCGGGTAGCGGAAGGGGCCTCCGTGGTTTCCACCTCCACCCGCAACTTCCCGAACCGTCTGGGCAAGGGTGCCAACGTCTATCTGGCCTCTGCCGAGCTGGCTGCGGTTGCCGCCATCATCGGCAAGATCCCGACCGTGGCCGAGTACCTGCAGTACGCCAAGACCCTGGACGCCACTGCGGCCGACACCTATCGCTACCTCAACTTCAACGAGATCGCCTCCTACACCAAGAAGGCCGATGCGGTGATCCTGCAGCAAGCGGTATAAGGGTCGGCGCCGCCATGGCGCTCCCGTGCTGATGCAAAGCCCCGGCCCGTGCCGGGGCTTTTGTTTTTGTTCTGGGCATGACTGGTTGTTTTTTGCACACATTAGGGCTGGGTTCAGCATCGGCTGTTAAGGTGGGCTGCCATGTTTGCTGTCTGGTCCCGCTATGTCGATGTCGCTGCCCAATCTGGATTTCTCCCGTCCCTGGCTCCGTCTTGGCTGCACCCTGTTGCTGTTCAGCCTGCCCTTCACGTTCGGCGGCTGGGCCATCTACAACAGCCATATGCACGCTCTGGATCGTCAGTCCGAGCACTCCGCCAGACAGGCGGTGACCCTGATGGAAACCATGCTGGCCCACGCCGAGAGTGCCAACCGCTCGCTCTTTCCCTTCATCGATCAGCCGTGCGAGCAGGCCCTGTTCACCCTGCGCCAGCAGGTGGCGTTGGTGCCCTTCGTGCGCACCGTCAACCTGGTGGGGGAGAACGGGATCTACTGCAACTCGCTGTTCGGTGCCATCCAGTGGCCGGATCGGCTCGAGCGCTACAGCGGTGGACGGCTGCTGCTGTTGGCGGGCAACCAGGTGCGGGCCCACCACCCCCTGCTGGCCCTGCGCGACAGCCATGGCAAGGGGGCCGCTTTCAGCACCATAGACGGCGAGTACCTGCGCTTCATGCTGGTGCTGAGCGGACGGCCCTGCACCCTGCTGCTGCACGTGGGGCAGCAGTGGCTGGACGAGCGGGGCGTGCTGAGCGAAGGGGGACAGCCGCAGCCGATGCTGGCCAGCCATGAGATCCACTCCAGCCGCTATCCGCTCTCCATCTATGCCGGGCACGAGGTGCCCTCGTTCTGGAACTCCCTGTGGCAGGCCAGGCGCTGGGCCATCCTGCTGCTGCTGGGGATCTCCCTCGGCTTTGCCCTGCTCATCTGGTGGCTGCTGGGACGGCCCCGTTCACCGGAGGTCGAGCTGGCGCGCGCCCTGCGCAATCGGGAGTTTGTGCCCTATTTGCAACCGCTGGTGGCGGCGGGGAGCGAGCGGGTGATCGGGACCGAGGTATTGATGCGCTGGCAACATCCGACGGCCGGGCTGATCCGCCCCGATCTCTTCATTCCCCAGGCGGAGGCGAGCGGTCTGATCGTGCCGATGACCAGCCTGCTGATGGAGGAGGTGGCCCGCGAGCTGAGCATGGAGCGCGACCTGGTGCCCGACGGGTTTCACCTCAGCTTCAACATCAGTGCCGCCCACTGCCGCGACATGGCACTGCTTGCCGAGTGCCGGCGCTTCCTCGATCACTTCGCGCCGGGCCAGGTGGTACTGGTGCTGGAGCTGACCGAGCGGGAGCTGCTGGTGGCGGATCCCCAGACCCTGGCGCTGTTTCGCCAGCTCGACCAGATGGGGGTCAGGCTGGCCATGGACGATTTTGGCACCGGCCACTCCAGCCTGCACTACCTGCAGCAGTTCCATGTGGACTATCTCAAGATAGATCAGTCGTTTATCGGCAGGATCGGCACCGAATCCCTGTCCGAGCACATAGTCGACAACGTGATCGATCTGGGGACCCGGCTCGGCCTCGCGCTGGTGGCCGAGGGGGTGGAAACGCGCCAGCAGGCCGACTACCTGAAACGCAAAGGTGTCGACTACCTGCAGGGCTATCTGTTTGGCCGTCCGCTGCCGCTGCGCGACTTTCAGGCTGCATTGGCTCAGCCTCAGGTCGACCGCACGGTGCAGCTGGCTTCTGCCTGAGCCATCAGGTGAGGGATTGCAGCCACTCCGACAGTCTGGCGTGGGCACTGCCGGGAGCGGGCGGGGCGGGGGCGAGCAGGTGATAGCCGGTACCGTCGGGGCAAAAGCCGAGCGGCGCCACCAGCAGGCCGGCCTCGATGTCGTCGCACACCTGCCGGTAGGGGCCGATGGCGACCCCCAGCCCGGCGACTGCCGCCTGCAGGCTGAAGTAGAAGTGCTCGAAGGTCTGCCCCGGCGCCTCCTCGCCGGCAAACTGGCCGGCGTGCTGCAACCACTCCTGCCAGGCTCCCGGCCGGGTCTTGGTGTGCAGGCGGGGGGCGCCAGGGCGCAGGGCCGGGCCGCTTGCCCCGGTTTCGAAAAACTGCGCTACCTTGCCCGGTTGGCAGACCGGCCCGGTCAGCTCCTCGAACAGCGGCTGGCTGTAGAGTTCGGCGGGCCACTGGAAGTCGTTGCGCCGGATGGCGAGATCGATGCCGCTGCCGAAGCTGAGGGCGCCGCCACCGGCCATCAGGTGCACGTCCAGCTCGGGATGCTGGGCCTGGAAGGCAGGCCAGCGCGGGATCAGCCAACGCATCAGCAGGGTCGGCTCGCAGGAGATGACCAGCGACGTCGGCCGCCCCTGCCGGCGCAGCGCCTGCGCCGTCTGGCGAATGCCGCCCAGCCCCTCCCTGACCGCTTGATAGAGCCGCTCGCCCGCCTCGGTCAGAAAGACCCGGCGCTGGCGCCGCTCGAACAGCATGACCCCCAGATCCTCTTCCAGCAGCCGTACCGCCCGGCTGACCGCGCCGTGGGTGAGGTGCAGCTCGTCGGCGGCGCGGCTGAAGTGCTCGGTACGGGCCGCCACCTCGAAACAGCGCAGCGCGGTCAGGGCCGGCAGCGACAGGTTTTTCTGTGAATCATTCTCACCGTTCATGTCAGAAGTTATCGTTCGTTATTGGTGTTATGGCCAAATAAAATAGCCGATATTCCATGTGATCAGGACTATTTTTATGACCGAACTGTTAGCCGTAGTAGCCATTACCTTCTTTGCCGTCATCAGCCCAGGACCCGACTTCGCCATGGTGTCGCGCAACAGCCTGCTGCTCTCGCGCCGCAGCGGGGTGCTGACGGCGCTGGGCATTGGCGCCGGGGTCTGCGTGCACGTCACCTACACCCTGCTCGGGGTGGGGCTGCTGATCCAGCAGTCGCTCTGGCTGTTCAATCTCATCAAGCTGGCGGGGGCCGCCTACCTCATCTTCCTCGGCATCAAGATGCTGCGGGCCAAACCGGCGAGCGCCGAGGTGCTGGCCGACCAGCCCGCCCTCTCCAGCCTGGGGGCGCTGCGCACCGGTTTTCTGACCAATGTGCTCAACCCCAAGACCACCATCTTCATCGTCAGCCTGTTCATGCAGGTGGTGCAGCCGCAGACGCCGCTGGCGGTCCAGCTCGGTTACGGCGCCTTCATCGTGCTGGCCCACGCCGTCTGGTTCAGCGCGGTGGCGATCTTCTTCTCCACCGATTCGGTACGGGGTCGGCTGCTGGCGGTGCGCCACTGGATTGATCGGGTGTTTGGCGCTCTGCTGGTGGGATTCGGCATGCTGCTGGCACTGACCCAGCAGACACGCTGAGGCGAGGGGAGAGGCGCTCTCCCCTATCCACCCCCGACTGTAGGGGCTTGTTTTTCATGCCTTGTGGTCCGCTTTTCGGTAGAATTGGCGCTCATTTTGACGTCAATAAAGATGAGGGGCGGTATGACGGTCAGGTTCCAGGCATTTCACAGCATCAAGGCGATAGGTCAGCGGGAGGTGCTGTTCAACTGGTCCAGGACCAATCCCCTCGGCGCGCTGGAGCAGGTGTGGCGTCCGAAGAATCGCGACGAACTGCAGCAACTGCTGCGGGAAAACCCCGAGCGCAAGCTGCGCCTCATCGGCTCCGGCCTCTCCTTCGAACCCATCCACAGCGTCTATGCCGAGGGTAGCCAGGCGCTGCTGGTGGACTTGCACCACCTGCGTGGCCAGCTAGGGCAGACCGCCGACACCGTCACCTATCAGGCGGGCACTCCACTCGACACCGTCTACGCCGATCTCATCGCCATGGAGCGGATGCTGCCGGCTTCCCCGGGCGTCATCGGCATCCAGACCCTGGGCGGTGCGCTCAGCACCGGCACCCACGGCCAGGGGCTGCACCAGTCCGCCCTGTGCGATGCGGTGGTGGCCATGACAGTCATGTTGGCCAGTGGCGACATCATCCGGGTGGATCGCAGCGATCCACGCTTCGGCGCCTTCGTGATGGGCATGGGGATGCTCGGCATCCTGCTCGACGTCACCCTGCAGACCGTGCCCAACCGCATCATGCGCTGCACCAAGTTCACCACCGACTATCCCTTCCTGCTGGCGCACAACGAGCGGCTCAACCGCGAGCACGCCTTCGTGAAGAGCTGGTGGTTCGCCTGGACCGGCGAGAGCCACATCTGGCTGGTGGACCCGGCCTCCGAGGAGGAGGTGGCCCGTTACCGCGCCGGTGGCAGCGAACCGCTGCTGCTGGAGGGCGACATCGACGCCCGCATGAATGCCACCATAGATGCGACTCTGCAGAAGATGGCCAAGGACACCAAGGATGAGGCGCTGGCCGGCGAGCACTTCGAGACGGTGCGCCGCTTCAAGGATGCCTCCGATCTGGTGGGCAACGTCTACCAGATCCTCTGCAAGGGGATCCCGGCGCCCCAGATCAACTGCGAGGTGGCGGTGCCGCTGCATCGGATGAACGAGGCGCTGGAGACCCTGCAGGCGTGGCAGCAGGCCAACCCCGGCGTGCTGCACTATCCCTTTATCCTGCGCTGCACCGGACCCTCCAAGGCCTGGCTCAGCGCCGCCTATGATCAGTCGGTGTGCTGGATCGGTTTTCTGGTCTATCTGGCGGCGGACGGCACCTTCGTCAACGGCTCCATGGAGCAGATGCGCGAGCTGCAGCAACTGCTGGTGCCGCTCGGCGGCATCCCGCACTTCGGCAAGCACCTGGCTATGGATCTCTACGACTTCCCGGCGCTGCTACCGCGCTGGCACGACTTCCTGGCCCTCAAGGGCGAGCTCGACCCCCACGGCCGCTTCGAAAACCGCTGGCTCGCCGACCTGTTTGCCAACCGGTAAGGATCCGACATGACCGACATGCAAGACACTCGCTTACTCATCACCCTGCCGACCAGAGGGGAGTCATCCCTATGACGGACATGCAAGATACTCGTATCCCCGTGACCCTGCTGACCGGCTTTCTCGGCAGCGGCAAGACCACCTTGCTCAACCACTGGGTCAAGCAGCCCGAGCTTGGCGAGTGCGCTGTGCTGATCAACGAGTTCGGCTCGGTGGGGCTGGATCACCACCTGGTACAGCAGGTGGACGAGCAGGTGGTGCTGCTCGATTCCGGCTGTATCTGCTGCTCGGTGCAGGGCTCCCTGGTGGAGGCGCTGCAGGGGCTGTTTATGAAGGCCATTCAGCGCAAGATCAAACCCTTCAAGCGACTCATCATCGAGACCACAGGCCTCGCCGATCCGGCCCCCGTGCTGTTCACGTTGAGGGAGGAGGGCTTTATCGCCCAGCGTTACCGCTTCGACGGCACTGTCACAGTAGTGGATGCCGGTCATATCGAGCAGCAGCTGGCGGCTCAGTATGAAGCGGTGAAACAGGTGGCGCTGGCGGATCTGCTGGTGGTGAGCAAAGGCGACCTGGTGGATGGCGAGCAGCTGGAGCGGGTCGAAGCCCAGCTGGCGGCCCTGAACCCGGCGGCCCCCATCCAGCGGGTCAGCAACGGCGAGCTGTCGCCCGCCGTGCTGGAGAAGCTGGGGGCCTACAACGAGGCGGCCGGGCGCGACGTGCGCCAGCTGCTGGCCTGGCTGCGCACCGAATCCCCGAAACAGGGGCTGGCCTCGCCGATGCAGCCCAAGATGAAGCCGTTCGCCGCCAAGGTTGGCACGGCCGCGCCGACCCATTTCGCGCACGGCGGCTCTTTTGCTCACAACAATATTGAGAGTTTCTCCCTGCGCATCGGTGAACCGCTCAAGCCGTCCCGTCTGCTGGCCGCCATCGATGCGGTGCAGGCGCAATACGGCGATGCGCTGCTGCGGCTCAAGGGCATATTGCAGCTGGAGGGAGAGAGCCAGCCGGTGGTGATCCACGGCGTCCATGGCCAGCTCTATCCGCTGCAGGCGCTGGGAGAGTGGCCGGAAGGCAAGGCCCAGTCCCGGCTGGTGTTCATCGTGAAGAGTCAGGACAAGGCGGGCATAGAGGGGTTGTTCCTTGATACGCTCAAGGCGCCCGAGCCCAGCCTGGAAGAGCAGCTCAGAGCCATGCTCGGCCAGCCTGATGCCTGATGTAATGAGATGACCCGCGCTTGTGCGGGTCTTTTTTTGTCTGAAGAGGAGGTGGCTGCAGATGCCCGATAGCACACACATGGTGACCCCTGCCCAGCGCAAATGGCTGCCGCCGCTCACGGCGGTCGGTTTCTTCATGCAGACGCTGGATGGCACCATCCTCAATACCGCCCTGCCCAGCATGGCCGAGACCCTGGGCGAGAGCCCGCTGCAGATGCAGTCGGTGATCATCGCCTACATGCTGACGGTGGCGCTGCTCATTCCCGCCTCCGGTTGGCTGGCGGACAGATTCGGCACCCGCCGCATCTATCTGGCCGCCATCCTGCTGTTTACTCTGGGGTCTTTGGCCTGCGCGGCCGCTAACTCCCTGCCGCTGCTGGTGGCGGCGCGGGTGCTGCAGGGGATCGGTGGCGCCCTGCTGATGCCGGTGGGCAGGCTGGCGGTACTGCGGGTCTACAGCAAGCACGAGCTGCTGCGGGTGATGTCGTTCGTCACCATTCCCGGCCTGGTGGGGCCGCTCATCGGCCCGGCACTGGGGGGCTGGCTGGTGGAAGTGGCGAGCTGGCACTGGGTGTTTCTCATCAACCTGCCGGTGGGGTTGCTCGGCTTTATCGCCAGCTGGTACTTCATGCCGGATCTGCGCCAGAGCACGGCCAAGTTCGACTGGCAGGGGTTCGTGATGTTCAGCGCCGGCATGGTGCTGGTGTCGGTGGGCCTGCAGGGGCTGGGGGAGCACAGCATCTCCACCGGCTGGGCGCTGTTTGCCCTGCTGTTCGGGCTGGCCGCCATGGCGAGCTACTGGCTCTACGCCGCCAATGCCGAGGAGCCGCTGTTCGGGTTGGGACTGTTCAAGACCAGCACCTTCGCCATCGGCATCTGGGGCAACCTGTTTGCCCGCCTCGGCAGCGGCGCCATGCCGTTTCTCACCCCGCTGTTTCTGCAACTGGGGCTCGGCTTCTCGCCGAGCAAGGCGGGGATGACCATGATCCCCACCGTGCTGGGAGCCATGCTGACCAAGACGCTGGTGAACAAGCTCATTCCGCGCATCGGCTATCGCCGCATCCTGATCGGCAACACCCTGGCGCTCGGGGTGATGATCGCCAGCTTCTCCCTCATCGACAACCAGCTCCCCTACGGGGTGCTGCTGGGCTGGCTGATGGTGTTCGGCGCCATCAACTCGCTGCAGTTCTCCGCCATGAACACCCTGACCCTGCAGGATCTCAGCCCGGAGTGTGCCAGCAGCGGCAACGGCCTGCTGTCGGTGGTGATGCAGCTCTCCATGAGCCTGGGGGTGGCCATCGCCGCCAGCCTGCTGGGGCTCTTCTCTGCCGGCTCGTCGGCGGCGGATGGCCAGTGGCTGGGAGGCTTTCACCTCACCTACCTCTGCATCGGTCTGATGTCGATGCTGGCGGCGCTGATCTTCGCCCAGCTGGCGCGGGACAAGCGCTGAGCCGCGGGCTCAGGGGGCCGGCAGGTAGCTCACCTGGCAGGGCAGCTGGGTCAGCAGCCCGGCCAGGTGGGCGGTTTCCAGCAGGAAGGTCTGCTCGGGGTGGCCCGGCGTCCAGGTAAAGGCGTGGTGGGTCATGAGCACGGGATCCACCAGCAGCGGGATGTCGGCGCGGGGCAGGAAGGGACAGACCGCGCCCGGCAGGCAACCGATCTGGGCCTGCATCTCGTCGGCGGTGCAGATGGAGGGTTTGGCGCCGAGCGCCGCCTTGACCGCCTTGTTGTCGAGCCGGCCGTCCCTGTGGGTCAGCAGCAGGGCGAAGCGGCCATCCTTGAACTTGAGAAACAGGGTCTTGCTGAACTCGGCCTGCCAGCCGAGGCGGGCTCTCACCTTTTCATCGGTGGCATAGTCGAGGATGGGTTCGTGCTCGAAGCGCTGGTGGGGCAGCCCGGCCAGCAGCCGGCAGTTGAAGTCGTGAATGGTATCGAGTGGCATGGGGTTCTCCTGTGATGGCGGCCATCCTGCCACTTGCACCGGCGCGGGCCCAATCAGGGTTTCTTATCCGTTATCAGCTCCGTCCATCAACGACAAGGGCATCGCGAGGTGCCCTTGTTGTTCAGTGGTGCTGCAATTCGCCCGCTGCCCAGTGAAAGGGGATGGGGCAGAGTCGTTGGGAGGCCTTGTCGTAATGCTCCCACAGCTCACCGAGCGTGCGACCATCCAGCGGATGGCGCAGGGTGGGGGCCAGTTCGGCCAGCGGCCAGAGCACGAAGGCGTTGCTGAGGATCTCGCCGCGCGGCAGCACCAGCGGCGTCTCGCAGACCAGCTCGCCATAGAGCAGCAGATCGAGATCCAGGGTGCGCGGGGCGAACTTCTTGGCGTCCGGCTCGCGGCCGTGGGCGAACTCCATGGCGCGCAGTCGCTGGCACAGGGTCGCCAGCGGCAGCTCGGTATCGGCGCCCACCACCAGGTTGTAGAAGGGGCGGCCGTTGAAGCCCACCGCCTCGCTCTCGAACACCCGGGAGACCTGCAGTTCACCAAACTCGGCCTGCAGCGCATCGAGGCCGGCGCGGATATGACGCTCGCGCTCGATGTTGGATCCCAGGCTGATATAGACACGAGTCATGCGGTGCTCCCTGTCATCTGGTTGGAACCCAGGCTGATGTAGATACAGGTCATGCAGCGCTCCCTGTCATCTGGC
>DWSA01000094.1:0-16526 GCA_018244955.1 Ardaris pityusa | reverse complement strand
TTTTTTGCCATCGCCCACGCCGTGGCCAACGAGCCGCTCGATACCACCCGCAAACGTAAATCCACCTGGGCAACCAGCCAGGAGAGAAAGGCAGCATGACCAAGCGACACAAACCCCAACCGGCCCGGGCGACCGCCCCAGCAAAGAGCGCGGTGGCGTTCAGCATGCCGGAGGCCATCGACCCCACGGCCTGGATGACCGATTACACCGGGGTGTTCTACAACCCCTATGGCGAGTATTACCAGCCACCTATCGAGCGCAAAGGGCTGGCCAAGGTGGTGCGGGCCAATGCCCACCACGGGGCCATTTTGATGGCGCGCCGCAACATGGTGGCCGGGCGCTTTACCAACCAGCGCACCACGGTCACCGCCTTTGCCCACAACTACCTGCAGTTCGGGGATGCGGGCCTGCTCAAACTGCGCAACGGGTTTAACCAGGTGGTAGGGTTGCTGCCGCTCTCCAGCGTCTACCTGCGCCGGCGGGAAGATGGCTGCTTTGTCTACCTGCAGCAGGGCAAGCCGAACCTGATCTACCGGCCGGAGGATGTTATCTGGCTGGCCCAGTACGACCCCGAGCAACAGATCTACGGCATGCCCGATTACCTGGGCGGCCTGCAGTCGGCTCTGCTTAACCAGGACGCCACTCTGTTTCGGCGCAAATACTTCCTCAATGGTGCCCACATGGGCTTCATCTTCTACGCCACCGATCCGAACATGGACGACGACACCGAGGAGGAGATGAAGGAGATGATCGCGAGCAGCAAGGGGGTGGGGAACTTCCGCTCCATGTTCGTGAACATCCCGGACGGCAAACCCGATGGCATCAAGCTGATCCCGGTGGGGGATATCGCCACCAAGGACGAGTTCGCGGCTATCAAGGGGATCACCGCCCAGGATGTACTGACTTCTCACCGCTTCCCGGCGGCGCTGGCCGGCATCATCCCGACCAATGGCGGGGGAGGGCTTGGGGATCCCGAGAAGTACGATGCCACCTATGCCCGCAACGAGGTGCTGCCGCTGTGCGAGCTTATCCAGGATGCCATCAACAGCGCGGGACTCCCTCGCTCCCTATGGGTCGATTTTCGGGAGAATATCGGTTCAACTGTATAAACAAACAGTATTTTCTATGGCAAGATAGGTTGTTGATTTGGAGAGAAAGGAGGGCGTAATGCGGGTTTACTGCAAAGTGTGTGGCCAGCGGGGCCGCATTACCAAGACCAATCGGCTGAGCAGTGATGTCTCTGATCTCTATTGCCAGTGTACTGACGCCGAGTGTGGTCATAGCTGGGTGGCTACCTTGTCGTTCGCCCACACCCTAAGCCCCTCGGCCAAGACCACGAACCAGCTGGTATTGAGCCTGATGAGGTCACTGACGCCGGAGGGGCGGCAGTTGATACTGAAAGGACTGGAAGGTATCTAAATCTAAATTATGGATGTCGATTTAAAATTTATGCAGGTGATAAGACCGAGGAATATATGGGAGCTTCGTAGTCAATAGGCTCACCAGTAATTTCCTCAATCACCTTATTTTTTTCATCCATCCAGTTTTGAAACACGTCCAAACGGTCGTAGATTAGAGGGTGTTTTTTAGCTGATGCTATAATCAAAAATGCAATTGCCTGACCGACATCAATGCAGACAAGTAAAGAATTATTTACCTCCCTGCTATTCCTTCCATAAACACCGATAAGTTCAAAACCATGGTATTTATCATCTATTTGGCCTGCGTCTACCAAGTGATTGAACACTGATTTTCGATTCGGATGTGCCCCAAAGTCGATTGAGGCTTCATAATTACTCTTTATAAAATCAGCCATTTCAGGAGAAAGTGATTTTAATTTAATAACAGCTTTTGTAACAGTGAGTTCCCTGCGGCATCTTTCTAGTGCACTCCTAGATACATGTCTTTGTAACCAAACCTTCTCAATTGCCTCGTCACAAGCACATAGGTAAGCGTAACTGGCTGATTCCAATGCAACCCTGGCGATTGGGAAAACTGAGGCAGCATGTCCAGATAGTGCCTGCCGCACAGCACTCATCAGCATCAAGTAGGAGTTCATTGCTAGAAAACCGGCAGTAGGACTTATATCAAGTTCGTGATTAAATACTTCCTGCTGGAATATTTTTTCCATCTGATCAATCAGATACATTAATTGGGGTTGCTCACATTCGTGGCCCCGAGCGTTTTCAAGAGTTGCGATAAGATAGTTATGAAGTGTATCGATATTTATTTTCAACTCTTGCTCCATTATACTTTGGTTTTCTGTTTGATGTTGTCAGTTTTATCTAAAGGGACAGTAGCCACTTAGTAAATTACTACATATCACTATCTCAAAATTTAAAATGGGACGTCTAAAAAGTCCTTTCTATTAACTCGACGTTAATTCCATTATCCCGCAAAAACTGTTCAAAGGACTTGTCGCCTATATTTTTTCGAAAGTCCGTTAGAAAGGCTTTTTTTATACGATACCAATCGGCGTTCACATTTTCTTTATTAAGAGCGCAAACTGCAAACTCTAAACGATTTAGTTTTTTGGTTTTTTTATTTTTCTTTGAAAAAAACATAATTCTCTTCCCATCGTTGCTAGGGCCACCGTCAAAAAAATCATTCTTTTTATAAAATCCAGCACTGCCATAAGATGAAATTAAATTGATGATATCAAACCTGCTTTTTATATCATCTAGAATCATAGTTCCGATACCATTGCCTTGGTATAATGGATTGACAGCAATATAGTTAATCCTAACAGCATTAATGTCTGATACTGGTCTGGTAAGAAAGGCGAAGCCATAAAATGAATTTTTATTATAAAATGTTCTAATAAGGGCAAGATCACGATTCTGCATTGAAAAAGCTAAAGTTGAAAAAACTTCTTTTATACTCTCGCCAGATTCAGCCATCCAGCTTGAAAATATCAGTGCATTTAAAAAACACACACCTTGGTCGTCCATTTCAAGAATACCGCTATAAATATCGTCAAAGTTAATAGCGTTAGTCATAACCCCTACCTATAATTCCTATATATGACAGTATATTATCTTGCCATATCATGATACTGGTTTCATCTTTTCCATCGTAAGCAGCCATTTAGTCAGGGTTCGGAAGGCTTGAGCAGCGAGATGCTAATGCTGGTCATCGACAAGATTTGCCAAGGAGATCTAGGGAAGATCTACATTGCAGCCAGCGTGGGCACCAGGGAGTGGACGATGAAGCGGGAACAGTTAAGCCCTCCTCTATACCAACTCTCTCGGTGAGTAGCCTGTGATGAAATGACCTATTGGATATTCATTTTGGCCAGTGTACAGACGCAGTGAGTGGTCTCAGTTGGCTTGCCACTTGGCATTCGACCACAGCTAAGCCTCAGGTCAAGAGTTCGAACCAGTTAGTGCAGAAAGTACTAGGTCCACGGTAACCTCCCCAATTTACTGATCTGAATCAAAAAATAATTAGAAATGAGTGTGATAGATTTCTTTCCATCCACTAAAACTGGTTGTCGTTTGATTCCCCTTTCTGTAACCTTAGTGTCCTAAAGAGAATGTCCACTCCAATTTGGTTAAAGGCAGGTATGGTTACCATGTTATGGTCCCTGAAATGCAGATGAAGGTTAAGGGAGATCTTGGGGCAATAGCTGCATAAATCAACTGTGTGGGCGAAGGCGGTTAGTAGTACGATACAGGTATTAATTTAATGAAAGAGAGCAATCAGAACAGGGATAAATTGAACGAATTTTTTGATGAAAAAGAATATATTAAAAATTTTGAAACTGATAAATCTCACTCTATATTACTACAGTCTGCATTTGCTCAAGCATCGGACATAAGAAAGTTCGAAATTGATCTTTACTGGAAAAGGGCAACTTACTTTTGGGCATTAATCGCTGTAGCATTTGCTGGTTTTTTTGCTGTTGCTGCAGCAAATTTTTCTGAAGGTAAGGCATTGTTTTTGACAGTAATTACCTCGGCGGGTTTTGTCTTTACCTTCGCTTGGTTTTCGGCTAATAAAGGAAGTAAATACTGGCAAGAGAACTGGGAAAACCATCTGGATTTATTAGAGGATAGTGTTACAGGGCCTCTTTACAAATCATTTTTAGAGAGGCGTGAAGAAAAAGACTTTTATGAAAAATATATAACAGGACCTCAACGATATTCAGTCTCAAAGATTAATCAATGGGTTGCTGTATTTACATTATTCATATGGGCTGTGTTGATGGTATTCTCCTTACTGTCCTACAAAAATGGTTACTGTTCGTTTTCGTTTATACTTCATTTGCTAATTCCTGTTGCTGCTCTATATCTATGTCGCTTGATGATTTTAAAGGGTGGGACGTATGACGATTCACACAACCCACGGTTTGGATTAAGAAAAGTAAATATTCACCATGATATTAGTTAGCATGTAAGCCATTAACAAGACCACCGAGGGAAAATTATTTTTCATTCACAGCTTAACTTATGGTTTAAATATGCATGGGTAATTGATGTTTAGTATTTGTAGATGGTGCTCAAGTACAAATATTTGCTTGAGCATTTAGTGTTTTGGTGATTCTAGTATTATTGGTTTGTGCTTTAAAGTGGGATGGACATTTATAGCACTGCTATTGCGTGACGGAGAGCGTTATGAATGAAGATGTTGAAGCTGTGCTCAGAGAAAATGAGGAAGTTGCAGAGCAACTAATTACTTCTCTGCAACAATTTATCGAGGATGATCATTACTTGTTGGAGGTGGATGCGAATGAACGTGCACTGACCCATCGAATAGGTATGTACTTACAAGCTCAATTTGATAATTATCATGTTGATTGTGAGTTCAATCGTAATGGACATGAGCCGAAGGAGTTGTATATTGGGGAAGAGGAAGTTAACGCATATGATGTAAATGCTGTGACTGTCTATCCTGATATTATTGTTCATCAACGAGGCAGCAATGATGAAAATCTCCTTGTAATTGAATTTAAAAAATCTTCATCAAGAATTGATAGAGCAAAAGATATTAATAAACTTCATGCGTACAAAAACGATCTTGATTATAGATATGCTCTCTTTATTGAGTTGGGAACTAGAGAAATAGACCCAGCTATCACAAGTGTGAATTGGATATAATTGCATGACACACAATTCAACAGCGACTCATAAACAGTAATTCATACTAATTGTTATGTTTAATGATTTATGGGTGTTAATGTAATTTTTCAAGGTTTAAATAGCTGTAACCGGGGGCGAATTTAATTGGAAAAGTATACATTTATAGACCGATATTTTCACAGTCAATATGAATTGCTAGATATTAGAGAAACCAAGGAAAGAGATATTAATACTTTGTTTTCATACTTGGAGAACCTTCATGCGACTGGTGATAAACTAAAGGACATGTTTGGGGTAAATATAAAGTCTCATCCAGAGTTTAAGCTGTTGAGGATGATTAGAAATTATTTTCATCATGTAGGGGATGTTGACGAAGTTAGGCTGTATGCGAGCGTAGATAAAGATTTCATCAATAGCCACCTTGAGCATTTAATTATTCCGCTAGACATTTTCGCTAAAAGCTTAAAGTCATTTATTGATAATAACACTGTTGCGGAAAGCAATAGGAATTACCAGAATAAATTAGATTATGTTGGTAGGGAGATTGCGTCTATAGTAACATGCTGTGATTGTGATTTTATTATTGGTGATCTTCTTTCATATTGTCGCGGCGCGTCTATTTCCATTAATGGTGAAAAGTATTTACTCGGCTTTGATATATATAGGTTTGTGTACAACATAACAAATGTCATTTCAGATTTTTGTCGAGGTGTAGATGAATTACTCTGTAAGGAGATAGTGCGGGGACTTGATGATTCATATACATCAGAGAATAACATACCTAAAAATGATTTAATTTGTCGGGCTTCTGCGGTGCCAATATTAACAACCAAAGGTTATGTATTTTCTAGCTCTATATGATTTTATATTAAGGGTGACGTAACTGAAAAAGTATTTATGAGTCGCCAGCGAGCTAGAATTCTATATGTAAATCGCTGGCGATAATGGTTCACCATATAATTCCTAGACAAGTTCGTTGTAGTTTTTCTGCCTGTATAGCAAATTAGGTTCATCAACTCCTTCAAGCACTCGCCACATCTCTGACTGATAGGGCTGTGGCAGCATCTCGATCCAGCGATGCGTCTCAGCGTGGCCTTGTGCTTGGTAAACTTTGCCGCACAGCTCGACCAACATCGGCCAGTCCTCATCCCCCTCTGGTACCGCGTATTCATCCAGCTGGCTCTGTTCTGCGGGCGGTTGGCCATCGAGTTCCCAATCCGGCTCGCTGGGTAGCGATCTGCACGATTGCAGCTGGCCGTTCTCCAGCCAGAGGGTGAAACCGTCGACCCTGACACTGGCTCCAGCCCTCAATCGGTCGATGGAGAAGGGCGATAAACCCCATTGCACCCTCATTACCTGGTCTGCGAAGGCATCAGGATCTGGCCGCGTACAGTTATTGTCAGAGCTCCAAGGAGCCGGGCTGTCGCCCGACTGAACCCCAACACCCCAAGCCGAACCCTCGGCAGCCTTGGTGGCCTCGAAGGTACCGGCAGGCACTACTTCCCACCCGGTCAAACGGGTGCGTACACCTAGGCGGGCAGTGTGTAGGCCCATCAGGCGCTTGATGTCTTCGCCGTAAGCGTTGGCCTGCTCCTCGATGAGGTGGGCCAACTTGATGGGATGTTCTGCCCGGGTTGCCAGGGCGCCGCCCATAGCCTGCAGATAGCAGCGGAATATGCCGTTATCCGCGGCAAAGCGGGCGGCCTCAAAGCGTGGGTCTTGCAACACCGGTTTAGGTGGGCCCACCAGATCGCCATGCTTCTTGGCGTTGCTGATGCGGCGCAGCTCGCGCCACACCCCAACAGGGGCGCCGCCGATCTGCTGAAAGGTGCGGATTCCCCACCAACTGGCCCAGGCGCATGCATGCTTGGCCCCTTGATCAGCCGGGGTGTCAGCCTCCTGATCACCATCCACATGCTCACCGTCGATGTTCTTGGCGATATAGGCGGCGATGTAGCCTGTGGCGTCGCCCTTGGCCGGGTCTATCTCTTTCCAGTCAAAGCGGGGAGTGATGTCAGTAAAGGGTGGGCGCCCCAGGATATCGCGCACCAACTCCTGATGATCATCGGTGAGGGCATAGCGTTGCAGGGTGCTGATCACCCGCCATTTGTTGGCAGGACGCATAAAGAGCAGCATGTGCCAGTGCGGGGTGCCATCGTGATGTGGCTCGCACACCCGAAAGCCGTAGACGGGGGTATCTGCCCGCTTGAGAGCGGCCCGAGTCAGGCTCCATAGCTTGGCCAGATATGCGCAGGTTTCCCGCGGCGTTGCCCCTTCATAGCGTTTGTTTTCTACGGTCTTGCCGTCGTGTTTCTGTGTCCAGGCATGAAAGCGGGAAGGTGCCGTCCAGGTAAAGAAGACCCCCACATGCCCTTGTTCTTCGGCGTAATCCTCAAAGCCGCGCATCCTCACCATCATCTCGTTGCGGCGGTTGACTGGGTTGGCATTGCTGGCCTCCCAGCAATCCTTCATCGAGATCACCAGGTCATGCTGGGTATTCATCACCTCCGACTCGGCCAACCAGCGCATCATGGCCCGCTTGCGCTCGCGCACCACCTTCATGGTGGCGTTCGACACATACGCCGACACACCCTTGCGCACCTTGCCGAGCACGATGTTGATGTGCTCCTGCAGGCGATCCCAGGTGCGGTTGATCCGCTTTTCCCACCACTTGGCAGAGAGCAGGCGCACCATCACGCTCAAGATCCAGTTATCACGTACTTCCTCGGTTTTGAATTCGGGCAACTCCCCAATAAAGCCCCACTGGTCGGCAGGCTGGCGGATGGCTTCCCATGTCAGCAGCAGATCCGGCTCATCGCCGGCTTTGATGCCCTGCTCGATGTGGTGCCAGATGGCGGCCGTCTGGTTGGCAAACTGATGTGCCACCCGCTTGCGGCTCTCTTCATCGCGCAGGGCCTGCGGATCCACTGGCAGGGCCTGGATAAGGCTGCGCACCAGCTTGGTCCGCTCACGAAGCCAGATGTTGCCATTGCGGGCATGGCGGGTGCTGCCATCTTTGCGGCGTCGCACGTATTGCTTGAACAGGGTCTGGCTGAGCTGGGGGGAGAGGCCATCGAGAACTTGCACGGCCCACGCCAGATCAGATTGGCCGGGGACGCCAACGAAAGCAGCGTCAAGATTGACGCCGGGCAGAGCATTGGAAAGGGTATCGATGCGCTGCCGCAGTGTCCTTTTCGACAGCGGCAGCCGGGTGGATGTTCGACTCATTGGATGGTGGTACCGGACAACAATGTGATGCGGGATTGGCAGCCCTGGATGCGCTGCTGCGCATGGGCTTTCATGCGGCGGGCTGCCGCGCACTGGCGCAGCAGTAGCGTGATACTGGCCCGGGGGCGGGCAGGCAGCCGGCGCGCATTGGCCAGTTCCCGCTGATAAAGACGCAGCCTCGCTGCGTCTTCCCGATAGGTCTCTTGCCAGCGGTGCATCAGGCTGGCCAGCTCCTGTTGCAGGTGATGGGTCACTGGATCACCTCACCTTGTCCGTGCAGCGGGGCGCACTCGTGCCACCAGTCGCCAATCTCCCTGGCTAGGGCGGTTTCACCCTGGCCAAGAGCCAGCCAATAGACAGATCGCACGGCCCCGAGTGCCAGCAGCTCCCGGGCGATGTCTCTATCCCCCCGGGCTTCACCACCGGCGGCGATAAACTCGGCGCGGGCTGCCAGCCAGTGAGTGACCAGCGGGCCATGAGTTGGGACCATGGCTGGCCCCTCTTCGTCATTGTCCTCACTGCTATCGTCATCCAGAAGGGCGGCCGGATTGCAGGTGGCGACCAGTTGGAGCTGGATGTATTGCTGGCCGGAATAAATCCCGCCCAGGGCGATGCGGTTATCTTCGGCGTTGGCTGCGAACATGTCGGCCAGCAGCCCCTCGACGAGCTTGGGGGCCTGACGAGCAATCTTGATTGCGTCGCTCATGGGCAGGTCCTCCGGTTCAAGGTTACAAAGAGCTGGTGCCAGCCCTGGCTGGTTTTGCCCTGGGCACGGAGGTTGCGCCCTTCCGGTCCCCGCAAACGCACACGGGTTAATCTGGCGAGGTTAAGGGGCAGCTCTGCCGCCCGGGCCAGTGCCTCTTGCTCGGATACGTGATGAAAGATCCGGCTCATGCCTGCACCTCCTGCGTGGCGATGCCAGTCAGCAGCCAGTCGCAGTGGTGTTTCAGATCCGGGTGATTGGCGATCAGCAGGAACAGACCGCCGCCAATCTCGCGGTATCCCAGCTCATAGTTCTTGAGCGTGGTGGGCGGAATGCCGAGCTGATCAGCAAACTTGGGGCGGCTTAGCTTCAACTGTTCCCGCAACTGGCGTAGGCGCTTGGCTGCATGGTGATTGAGCAGATTGATCTGGGTTGGTTGTGTATGCATGGTCAGGCTCCTTGTGAAAGAGTGCAGGGGGTGATGCGGCTGAACAGTGAAGCCCAAGCCAGTGCGGTGGTGCGCTCCATAAGCGCAATCCCGTCAGGGTGCTGACTAAGACGGGTGCCATAGCGGCCCGTCAGCTTACGTTGCTGGATGCGAAGGTTGCGCAGGGCGCAGGGGATCGCTAAAGTTGCCATGTCGACTTCCTCATACGTTGTTGATAAAGGCCCGCTTGGAGTTGCCGCTCCGTTATGCGGGCTTTTTACTGCCCGATAGGGCGTGGGCCTTGCCCGGTCATCTGGCTTGCTGCCAGCACGGCGCGCTTCATGCGAAGCCTTGCCGCTCTCTCTTTCTTCTCCCTCTCGATATCCCCGATGGATCTGGTGTTCAGTGCCGGGTGCCAGACTTTGCTGTCACAGCCGCCGCGAAACTCCCCTTGATACTCCAGTGCGATCACCGCCAGCCTGATCGCCTCACGCTGTGCATGGGGCAGGGCTGACAGCGTGGCGGTCATCAGCTCGTTCCGCGACTGGCGGGCGATGGCACAGATGGCCGCTTTCTTGGCCTGACCCAGTGCCAGCCAGTCGGTGTCCAGGCTGGAACGTGTCTTGCCGAACAGCTCGCGCAGCAGCAGGCAGCCGGCGGTGTTCATGGCGATCTGTTCGGTGGGCGTTAGTCCCGCCAGATTGCGTTCTTCGTGGTCAATGCGTTGCATGGTGGTTTCCCCTTCACATGGTCGTGGCCTGCATCAGGATGTCTGATGCACAGGCCAGGGCGGGCACCGCCTGAAAGCGGGCCTCAATGTCGTGGATCAAGATGGCGAGCGATCCCATTGCCGAGGTGGCCACGCTCACCAGGGTGTTGCGCTCCGAACGGGTGATCCGGCCGCGCTCGGTCAGCTCCAGAGCGCGTTGGCCAATGCTGGCGATCTTGGCGTTCAGATCGATGGCCTGATGGGGCAAGGAAGGGGCCCGTTCTGCCTGGGGGATGGCAACGGCCGTCAAGCCACAGCCAAACAGGGCGCCATCGAACAGGGTTTCATCGCCGTCACTCGCCTGGGTGATGGCAATCAGCTCGGCCACCGTCAGTTCATGGGGCTGATCGGGGTTTAACTTGTTTCGCAGGAGCTGCGAGTTAATGCCCGCCAGCTGGGCGATCTCGGCCATGTTGTGATTGGCCGCAAAGCGTTGGCAGGCGCTGATCCAGTGCGGATGTTTGCTGGCGTATTCGGTAAACATGCGAGCTTCTCCTTGACCCGTTATGGTGTTGGCAGGTTCACGCGAGTGTCATGGTGACGTAGCGTTCGGCCTGATAACGGGCCTGCAGGAACAGGGCATAGAGGTTGACCTCGCGAGGTGCGCCCGGACCGTCTTGCAAGATGGGCAACTGGCCGCGGTCGGCGCGCTTTTTAACTGCCCCAATCGTCAAGCCCTGGCGCTTGGCGTACTCCTCCAGGCTTTCACTGACGCGATTGCCAAAGGGGTAATCAAGCGGCAACTGGCTTACGTCGCTAGGGATACGGATGGGTTTGATTCGAGTAACCATGGTGAATCCTTCTTAGGGGGTTCAAACACAGGGGGTTGGTTATCAGGAGGCGGAGCCTGATAGGGCGCTTGCCGCGGCGATGGCTCGCTTAACACACGGGAAATCCGCGGGTGTGGCCGCTGGATCTACGCGTTGTGTATCTCGCCCTTGGTCGGGTTCAGCGGTGGCATCAGCCTTAAGCTGACCGCCGGTCAGCACCTCGATCTGGTAGGCGCGGCCTTGTGGGATGGTTTCGCTCCACTTGCTGACAGCAACATGGGAAATACCAAGAGCTTTGGCAGTCGCTGTAACGGTGCCGAAGTGTTCAAGAACAGCACTTTTTTGCATTTCAAATCCTCCATAACGTCACCTAAGTGTCGGTGGCGGCTAAAGGTAACTTATGGGTCGAGAAAGGGTCAAGTGGTTTCGTTGCTTTAGTTACCTTACTGGGTGGTAACTTAGGTTTATGGAAACTATCAATGACCGCATATCAGCGCGCAGACGTGCGCAGAAAATGAGCCAAGACGAACTGGCTAAGCGAATCGGGATAACCCGGGTGTCGATTAGCAAGTGGGAGTCGGGACTTAACCAGCCGAAAGGCCGCTATCTCAATGATTTAGCGGCAGCGCTGGGGGTCACTGTTGACTGGCTTTTGACTGGAGACGGGGAGGCGAGGGGACAGCCTGCTCCAGAAGTGATGCCTGGATATCACAACATCGAACCGGCCGTGATCCCGCAAGGTACGCGCGTCCCTGTGCTGAGCTATGTTCAGGCCGGCCACTGGCACGAGATGTGTGAACAGGCCACGGCCTTCGATGGCAACGTCGAGTATGTGACGGCGGGGGTGGATGTCGGCCCTTGTGGTTTCGGCCTCTGGTTGCGTGGCCAGTCGATGGAACCCTTCTTTAAGGAAGGCGACCTCATCATTGTTGACCCCGACGAAGTGCCCCAACCAGGGGATTTCGTCGTAGCCAAGAACGGTAGCGAAGAGGCCACCTTCAAGAAGTACCGGCCCCGCGGCATCGATGAGAGTGGACAAGAGGTGTTTGAACTGGTCCCCCTCAACGATGATTACCCCACCATGCACTCCGACCGGCAGCACATCCAGATCATCGGCGTGATGGTAGAGCACAGATCATATAGAAAAAGACAAACAGGGCGCTGATGTGCCCTGTTTTGCCATTTGAATGCAGGTAAGGAGTACAGATGACTACATTGCTACACCCAGTCGTGATTGCTGCCGTTGATCAATTAGCAACGAGTTTTTCGCCTCAGTCAGGGATTCTTCATCCTATCGATCGTTCCAAGGCAATAGGGTTGTTTTATGCCTTGCTTGAACGGCGATATGACTATGAGTGCCATCATATCTTCGATCGGCTTGTAGAGCATGAGTGGTCTGTTGAGCGCGCCGGTGAAGTTGCAGATTTGGCTGAGTTGTGCAGTGTCGACGGATATATAAAAGAAGACCCGCCCCTAGGTTGGGGCGAGCGAGTAGTAAAAAATATTATATCTGAACTAGTAGAAGATAACGCTTAACGACGGATATCTTTCTTTGGGATGGAGATGCTACTTTGTTTAACAAAGATAAACATATCATGTTGGAATGCTTGAGCGTCTCCCCATTCATCGGAAAACTCTTTGTCTGTAGTTGCTCGTTGAAAATCTACGACTGCAAGCCATAGCTTCTCGAGGATAGGGATATTGCGCTTTTCATCTAGAGCTTTACCCCTAAGTGTTCTGAACTGCTCCATATTGGTGCCTTTAGTCAGAAAGCCTGCTCTTATAATATCATTAATGATGTTCAGTTTAAATATAATATTTAATGGATAATGAAGCTATAGAGTCCTAATATGAAAATGTATAGATGCTGGACTCATTTATAGGCCAACTAAGTAGAGTAATGATATGTCAAAAGACTTCGATGTTGAATGGAAGAACAGTGCGGAAATAGATGGCATTCATTATTGCCCAGATCATCTTGATAGAGCTAAGTATGCAAGATTCCTGACAAGTTTCTTAAATTCCCAAGACCTTAATAAACCATATGTGTTGAATCTTAATTCAGGTTGGGGTACGGGTAAAACATATTTCTTAAAACGGTGGGCAGAGGATCTCAAGAGACGACACCCAGTTATTTATATAGATGCATGGAAAGATGATCATTCGGATGACCCGTTTTTGACGGTAATATCGTCAATAATATCTCAACTGAGAAGTAAAACTTCATATCCAGATGATAATGTTTTTATAAAGGGCATGTCAAAAAGCGTATCCTTATTTAAAGCTGTGGGGCCCTTGTTTTTGGGGGCTGCTGCTAAAAAATATCTTGGAACAGATATCAGTGACCTAGCTGCTTTACTTGATGGCGAAGCAACAGACTTGGATAAGGATGTTGGTGATGCCGCAACTAAAATGGCACAATTTCTGATATCATCGCATGATCAAAAAAATGAGTCTGTTAAGGCGCTGAAGCAGAATGTTACTGGTTGGATAAAGTCGGTAATAGGTCATAATCCTAACATAGCAGGCCCTACTATTGTGATTGTTGACGAGCTAGATCGATGCCGTCCTAGCTATGCTGTCGAAACACTTGAAGCAGTAAAGCATATTTTTGATATCCCTGGCGTATATTTTATTATTGCAACAGACACAGAACAGTTACAACATGCTATTAAAGTTGTATATGGTAGTGGTTTTGACGCTCAAACATATTTGTCACGTTTTTTTGATTCTCGCTTTAGCCTGCGTCAACCATCTCTTCGAGGACTGATAGAAACTCATTGCAACATTGAGGTCTTATCGAAAGCTTATCTTGAAAAGAATCAAATTCAAGTGTGGCCAAAAACAGAAGATCAGTTAGCAAATGTAATTTCAATTCTTGATGCATTCAAATTATCGCCTAGAAGAGCTATACACATAATGAATGGAATCTTCTCGGCAATTTTTTATATGCAGAAAGGGAATATGTTTGACATAATTTACCTTACAATACTGCATTGCATGCGAGGGTGTGACTTTGATTTTTACAATAAAGTATCAGGGATTGCTGGTGTCGGTGAGTTTGATGATTTTTTCAGGGGTAAGAGTTATGTGAAATCAAGTGTTGAAATAAGCGTAAAGTGTGATGTTGTTCGTCCTGTGATAATGAATGTAAAAATCAGTAAATATTTTGAATCAATTTTTCCATATATGTGCGGTGTGTTTACAGATAAGTATTCAATGTATACTCATTTAAGGCGAAATCAATATGGCGCTTTGGTTAAAGAAATAAAAGATACTGCAACATCAAATAAAACCAGTGATTTTAGTGATGAGGTTTTCCACCTAAAGTCAATGCAGGCTGATTATATGGAGCATGGTTTGCATAGAAAAGAAAAAGGATATTATCTAGACTTGGTTGAATTGTCCGCATCATTTGATGAACCAGGAACATTATTATAAGTGATTGGTTGATTATGATGTTAAAGGCTTCTTGTGCTGGCTCCGGAGTAGGGCATGGGTTCAGGTTGATTTCTGGCTCCCTCTTCCATTTCATTAAACCAGCCGGTAAGTAGCTAACAACACAACCTCGGTAAGGCTCATCATCCTCGGCTTTCTGATGTATGCAGCAGTCTCAATTAAACACTGCCAACGGCCATTAGTATGCTGTATAAAATTACAGTATTTTGATGGAGGGGCGATGAGAGCCAAAAAGCAGAAGTTAGAGGCAGTTCCGATGCTTCGGCTGCGGGGATGGGTGAGCGCCTTCCTTTATAAGGAGGGGCAATGAGTATCAAGTCCACCCCCGAGGGGTACCTGGTCGATATCCGCCCGCAGGGGAGGGAGGGCAAGCGGATCCGCAAGCGCTTCAAGACCAAGTCCGAAGCCCAGCAGTTCGAGCGTTGGGTGATCGCCACTGAACATAATAAAGAGTGGGTGGATCGCCCGGTAGACAATAGGCCGCTCTCCGAGCTTATCGAGCTCTGGTGGCGCTACCATGGCCAGACTCTGAAAGCAGGGGAGGCAGTTCGCAAGAAACTCCACAATATCGATGCCGCGTTGCGCCATCCGCTGGCAAGGCAATTGACCCGGGCGCTGTTCTCCGAGTATCGGGCGCAGCGGCTACACGCAGGCCGCCAACCCAAGACGGTAAACCGTGAGCAGGAGATGCTAGGCGGGGTGTTCTCGGTGCTCATTGATCTTGGCCACTACCACCATGAGCATCCGCTCAAAGAGATGAAGAAGGTCAAGTTGGTCGAGCGGCCGATGGGCTACCTGACCCAGGAAGAGATCGGCGACGTGCTGGCCGCGCTATCCGGGGATAACCTGAAGGTGGTAAAACTCTGCCTGGCCACGGGGGCGCGTTGGAGTGAAGCGGCCAATCTGCGCCGCGAGGATGTGCTGGCCAGCCGGGTGATCTACATCAATACCAAGAATGGCAAGAACCGCACTGTGCCGATCTCGACCGAGCTGTGCCAGGAGATAACGAACGGGGTGAACCGCGGCCCGCTGTTCCGTGACCTTGACTATATGTTGGTGCGTGATGTGATCAAGTCAGTGGCGCCGGATCTGCCAGCAGGGCAGGCGGTGCATGTGTTCCGGCACACTTTTGCATCACATTTCATGATGTCCGGGGGCAACATTCTCGCGCTACAAAAAATTTTGGGCCATCACAACATCCAGCAGACGATGACCTATGCCCACTTCGCACCGGACTACCTGAGCGATGCTGTTCGCTTCAACCCGCTGGAAAATCAGCTGCCTGCCGGATGACCAAGTGTCCACGAATTGCCCCAAACAGGGTCGTCACGGGGCTTTTGATGTATCCCCTAGTCGCTCGTAACTCATTGATATTTATCTATGTTGTTGTTTTTATTAGACATCAAAAGGGGGCTCCAGCCTCCTTTTTTATCCGTAGCAGTTTATTAGTCGGGGTGACATGGACACTTGTAACAAATCAGTTATCAATGGCTTGACTCAAACGAGGCAGCGTGCTTAATTGGCATTGCTGTTGATTGGTTTGTCATTATATTGGTGTGCAAGTTAAATCTTTAAGTGAAGAAGGAACTTTCTATGAAGAAAATTATTCTTGTGACAGCTCTTTTGTTCGGTGCATCGACTCTCGCGATGGCTGCGGATACTGCCGCAGTTGTTAAAGCACATGAAGATGCGGCGAAAGCTCATGAAGTCGTTGCCAAGCATCACAAAAAGGCTGCCAAGCTTCACCACGAAGGAAAAGCTACAGAAGCCAAAGAAGCTGCTGCTAAAGCAGAAAAGGCATCCTTAGATGCTCATAATAAAACTCTTGATGCAGTTAAAACTACTAAGTGAGCATAATGGTATAGCTATGTCGTTCACCTTTTAGTGGCATAGTTTTCTATCATCACAGTGCTTCCAAAAAGCTCCTTTTAAGGAGCTTTTTTGTGTCTGAAATTGCAACTCAATCCTAAACAGGGTCGTTGTTGGAGCCGATTTGTTCGTCGGCCCGGCAACCTGTGGCAATACCAGGTTGCCACAGGTTGTTTTTTGCCGAGGCTAATGCACGGCGTTTTATTAAACGATGTAACTA
>DWSA01000093.1:0-16568 GCA_018244955.1 Ardaris pityusa | reverse complement strand
CGATGCCTGCACCCGCGCCGTTTATCAGGGCGATGGCGGTCTGGTGGTGACCGGTCGTACCATGGACTGGCGCGCCGCCATGCCGACCAACCTCTGGGTCTTGCCGCGCGGCATCGAGCGGAGCGGGGCGGCCGGTCCGCACTCCATGACGTGGAACGCGCGCTATGGCTCCCTGGTTGCCGCGGGGTTTGACGCGGGTACCGCCGATGGCATGAACGAAAAGGGGCTGGTGGCCAACCTGCTCTATCTGACCGAGTCCGAGTATGTGACTCCGAGCGACAAGGATCTGCGCAAGACGCTCTCCATCTCCCTTTGGGCCCAGTATGTGCTGGACAATTTTGCCACCGTCAGCGAGGCGGTCACCGCCCTGTCGAAGGACGAGTTCTATGTGGTGACCACTCTGACGCCGGATGGCAAGCCGGGCCAGTTGCACCTCTCCATCTCGGATGCCAGCGGCGACTCGGCCATTTTCCAGTACGTGGATGGCAAGTTGCAGATCCACCACGACCGCAGCTATCAGGTGATGACCAACTCCCCCGTGTTCGACAAGCAGCTGGCACTCAACGAGTACTGGGAGGAGATAGGCGGGCTCACCATGCTGCCGGGCACCAACCGGTCGGCGGATCGTTTCGCCCGGGCCTCTTTTTATATCAAGACCCTGCCCAGGACGGATCAGGCCAATGAGGCCGTGGCCGGTGTGATGAGCGTGATGCGCAACGTCTCGGTGCCCATGGGGATCAGTACACCGGATCAACCCAACATCTCCACCACCCTGTGGCGCAGCGTGTCGGATCAGCAGCATCGCCGCTACTTCTTCGAGCTGACCCATCTGCCCAACACCTTCTGGGTGAGCATGGACCAGCTGGACTTGAGTGCGGGCGCTCCGGTCAAGAAACTCCCGCTGACCGAGCGTCAGCTCTATGCGGGGGAAACGGCGGACAAGTTTGTGCCGGCCAAGGCGTTCACCTTCCTGCCGGCCACTCCAGGGGCCTGATGAAGCGTTGGTAGAAGGCCCCTCGCGGGGCCTTTTTTATGGCCGCAAGCCGGCGTGGCCGCCAGTCTCGCGATAGTGGGCCAGCTGCTGCATGCTGTGGCTCATCAGTTGGGGATAGAAGCGCAAAAAGCCCGCCTCGCACCCTTGCCATTGCACTTGCTTGAGGGTGAGCAGCGCATCGCCGAGCGGCAGGGGGCGACGCAGCCGGCGGCCGATGCCGT
This sequence comes from Ardaris pityusa, assembly GCA_018244955.1. Taxonomy (NCBI): domain Eukaryota; kingdom Metazoa; phylum Arthropoda; class Insecta; order Lepidoptera; family Hesperiidae; genus Ardaris; species Ardaris pityusa. The sequence goes on along the minus strand of DWSA01000093.1, from coordinate 15,353 downwards.
TGAGTGCCTGCGCCAGCCCCTCTTTGTGCTGATAGGAGGCGATCCAGTTCTGCTCCGCCATCCGTCTGAGGGGCAGCGGCAACCCATCCGGCAGGCGGTCTGCATCCACCAGCAGGTGCCGGTAACTCTGCTGCAGGAAGCGGGGCAGGGCTTCGTCATGAAACTGCTGCCAGTGCAGGCTGAGCCAGTGGTCGTAGAGCATGTCCACCAGGATGCCGCCAAAGCGGCGCCAGGGGGCCTCGAAGCAGGCCACTGCCGCCCTATGTTCGGGGTGGCTGTCGGTGAAGGCATCTATCTTGCGGTGCAGCCAGATCCCCTCATCGAGTTCGGTGCCGAGCGTGCTCGGCAGGGCACCCTTGACGAAATCCCCCAGCAGGTTGCCGGTGAGGGAGCTGTGGGTATGGGCTGCCAGATGCAGGTGAGCCAGATAGTTCATGAAGGGTGACGTCAGCCAGGGGGATTGTCGCTGAGCCTAGCGGATCCAGCGGCCCTTGCCTACGGGAACGGGCACTTGGCCGTGAGGAAGTGCTTCCCACCATGACCGCCGGCTGGGTAGAGTGCAGCATGGCTGGCGCTTTGTGGCGCCCATCATCATCACGAGGAGCATGCACATGTTGACCCTGATCGAGGGCGCCGAACTCTATGGCCCGACTGCGCTGGGTCGCCAGGATCTGCTGGTGGCCGATGGTCGCATCGCCTGGATGGGCCGGGGCTTGTCCGTCCCCGCCGACTGGCCGCTGACGCGGGTGGATGGCCGCGGCCGCTATCTGGTGCCCGGGCTGGTGGATCCGCTGGCCCACATTACCGGCGGTGGTGGTGAGGGGGGCTTTGGTTTTCGCACGCCGGAGCTGGCGGCAAGGGAGGCGCTGAGTGCAGGGGTCACCACCCTGGTGGCGGCGCTCGGTACCGACAGCCTGACTCGCAGCCCGGCCCAGGTGCTCGGCAAGGTGCGCGAGTTTCGCGCCGCCGGGGTGAGCGCCTTCATGTATACCGGCTCCTACCATCTGCCGGTCAAGACCCTCACCGGTACGGTGGAGTCGGACATCATGCTCATTCCCGAGGTGCTGGGGGTGGGGGAGGTGGCCATCAGCGATCACAGATCCAGTGCGCCGACCCACGACGAGCTGGCCCGCCTGGTGAGCGAGGCGCGGGTAGCCGGGCTGCTTGCCGGCAAGAGCGGGGTCAGCTTCTTTCATCTGGGGGACGGGCGTGGGGCGCTGGCGCCGCTGCGGGCTTTGCGCGATGGCACCGATATCCCGTTGCGCCAGCTCTACCCCACTCACTGCAACCGCAACCCCTGGCTGTTTGCCGAGGCCATCGAGTGGGGCCGGGCCGGCGGCTGGGTCGATCTCACCACCTCGAGCTTTCCGGACTTGCTGGACGATGGCGAGCGGCTGGCGGCCGACGCCCTGGTGGAGCTGCTGGCAGCCGGGGTGCCCGCCGATCGCATCAGCTTCAGCTCGGACGCCAACGCCAGCCTGCCACGCTTCGATGGCGAGGGGCGTCTCATCGAGCTGCGCTGCGGCCAGATAGACAGCCTGTGGCAGGCGCTGGTGGAGGCTTGCGGCAAGGGGGTCGCGCTGGCGGTGGCGCTGGCGGTGGTGACGGCCAATCCGGCCAGGGCGCTGGGGCTGGCGACCAAGGGCATGCTGGCGGTGGGGCAGGATGCGGATCTGCTGCTGATCGACCCCGATACGCTGGCCATCGAGCGGGTGATGAGCGGCGGTCGCTGGCGCACCTGAAGGCCGCTAGTTGACGGTGAGCCTGTCATGCCCGCCCCCCTCTTTTAAACGACAAGCCCGGCAGCAGTGCCGGGCTTGTCGTTGTTGGCGGTAGGTGGCTCAGGGCCAATCAGATGGCCAGGAAGCTCAGGATCAGGATCGGGCCGAACAGGCTCAGGATAAAGCCGGAGACGATGGCCACCGGCACCACCTGGATGCCGCCGGATTTCTGGATGACCGGCAGGGTGAAGTCGAGGGCGGTAGCGCCGCCATAGCCGATGGCGGCGGAGGGGTGACGGCGCATCAGCATCGGAATGATCAGGATGGCGATGAGCTCGCGCCCCAGATCGTTGATAAAGGCGGCGGAGCCCAGCACCGGCCCCAGTTTGTCGGCCACCAGGATGCCGGAGAGCGAATACCAGCCGAAGCTGGAGCTGAGGGCCAGGCCGTGGGTCAGCGGCATGCCGAGCAACTGGGCGGCCAGCAGGCTGCCCAGCCAGCTGCTGAGGATGACGGTGACGGCGATCTTCATGCCCCAGGGGTTGAGCAGGATCTGGCGCAGCCGCATGCCGGAGTTGCGCATCTGCACCCCGATGAGAAACAGCAGCAGCATCAGCGCCCACTCGCTCCACTTGTCGATGGGCAGGGCGCGCAGGTCGACCAGTAGCCCCAGCAAGACGCCACCCAGCACCACGAAACAGAGCTGCAGCGACTCCCACAGCAGGTGCAGCTTGCTCGGCATCGGGCCGTCGCTGGCCTCGTGGGTGGGGGGCGAGCGCCTGTCCAGCCACCAGAGGGCCAGCAAGTTGCACAGGGTAATGGCGGCGAGCATCACCCCGGCCACCTTGAAGATCACCGCCAGATTGCTGCCCAGGTTCTCCACGTAGGCGAGCCCCAGCCCCATCAGGAACAAAATGAGATAGACCATCTTGCCCAGCGACTGATTGACCAGCTTGATCAAACGGGCAGAGGAGAGGGGTACCAGATAGCCGATTACCAGCGGCAGCAGGATCAGCAACACATTGAGCAACATCGGGGCCTCGATCACAAAAACTGACAAAAATGACACCTTATCATCACTTATTGGGCCTGTGTCACATATTTGTGTGTTTGCCTGCTCCATCCGGAGCTTTTTTATCAATATGTTATGTTTTTGGTGCGAAATGAGGCCCGCTGTTGGGGCGCCGGCCCATTCTGGTGCGGCCAGAACGGGGTCTGACAGGCCCATTTTTCAACAGGATGCGTGTGCTGCATGGTTGAATAAAGTCAATCTGGGTGGCTTGCGACCAAAACGTAGGAATCTTCTTGCCAGCCTTGCGTTGTGGGTATAAAAAGGCGGTGTCGTCAGGCAGGCTGGATTAGCGTTTTATGCAGACAAAGTGCTGAAAAATACCTGTTTGGCCAATAAAAATACAGACAAAACACCAAAGACCTCGGTTCTGTATTGTTTTTTAACTATCCGAGTGATATTTTCGCTGAAGGTTGCCATCGGTTAACTTTTTGTTAAATAAGCGATGGCGTGAGTCACGCCCCAGCGGCGTCTAGGGACAGACAAGGTTGTAATGGATGAGCGACGTTGCCGCACTGGAAGTTCGTGATCTGCACAAGTATTTCGGCACCCACGAAGTGCTCAAGGGCATCGATATGACCGCCCACAAGGGGGATGTGATCTCCCTTATCGGCTCCTCCGGTTCGGGGAAGTCGACCTTTCTTCGTTGTATCAATTTGCTGGAAACACCCTCTTCCGGCACGGTTTCCCTCCATGGCGAACTTATTCGCATGAAAACCAACCGGGCCGGTGAACGGTTGCCGGAAGACGTGCGCCAGGTGGAGCGCATTCGCAGCCGCTTGGCCATGGTGTTTCAAAGCTTCAATCTCTGGTCCCACATGACCATCATGCAGAACATCATCGAGGTGCCGATCCAGGTGCTCAAGGTGCCCCGCGCCGAGGCGATGGCCAAGGCGGAACACCTGCTCAACCGGGTGGGACTGTGGGAGCGGCGCGACTACTACCCAGGTCACCTCTCCGGCGGCCAGCAGCAGCGGGCGGCCATTGCCCGGGCGCTGGCGGTGGAGCCCGAGGTGATGCTGTTTGACGAACCCACCTCGGCGCTCGATCCCGAGCTGGTGGGGGAAGTGCTCGGCTTGATGCGCGAGCTGGCCGAAGAGGGGCGCACCATGCTGGTGGTGACCCATGAGATGTCGTTTGCCCGCGATGTGTCGAACAAGGTAATGTTTTTGCATCAGGGCCGTGTGGAGGAGGAGGGCAATCCCAAGGAGATCTTTGCCCATCCCAAGTCCGAACGGTTCAAGCAATTCATCTCCTCCATCTATTGATGGCCGGGGCTGATCCCCAATAATCTGCAATTGCAACAGTCGATGATTTTATCAAGGAGAGATACATGAACAAGCTGATGCTGGCGACCGCCATAGTCACTGCCCTGTCTTCCGGCAGCCTGATGGCCAAGGAGTGGAAAGAGGTGCGGATCGGGGTGGAAGGTGCTTACCCTCCCTTCTCCTGGACCGAGCCGAGTGGCGAGGTGAAAGGTTTCGACATCGACATCGCCAACGCCCTGTGCGAGGAGATGAAGGTGAAGTGCACCCTGATCAAGCAGGACTGGGACGGCATCATTCCGGCGCTGCTGTCGCGCAAGTATGACGCCATCATCGCCACCATGGACATCACCGAAGAGCGCAAGAAGAAGGTGGACTTCACCCAGAAGTACCAGCACATTCCGGCTCGCTTCGCCGCCAAGAAGGGTACCGAGATCAAGCTCGACAAGGAGTTCATGAGTGGCAAGACAGTGGCCGTGCAGCGCGCCACCTCCATGGACACCTACATCACCGACAACTTCCCCAACGCCACCATCAAGCGTTATGGCACCGCAGACGAGGCCTATCTCGATCTGAAATCCGGCCGGGTTGACTACGTGATGGCCGACTCCGCCGCCATCAGCGACGGCCTGCTCAAGAAAGAGGGTGGCGATGCGTTCGAGTTCATCGGCCCGAAACTGACCGATCCCAAGTGGTTTGGCGAGGGTGCCGGCATCGCGGTGCGCAAGGCCGACAAGGATCTGAAAGAGAAATTCAACGCCGCCATCCTGGCGCTGCGTGCCAACGGCAAGTACAAGGCGATCAACGACAAGTACTTCGATTTCGACGTGTACGGCGAGTAACCCCGAAGGCGCGCTACCCCGGTAGCCGCCGGCGCAATTGCGGCGAATCATCACGACAGGTTGACCCTAGTCTGTAGTCATCGGGCCCGTTGTCTCTCGCAAGGGAGCGATGGGCCCGCTTAGTTGCAATGGAGCTGCATGTGTTTGGTTTGAAAGGATATTGGGACGGGAGATCCCGCTCAATGAGTTGCAATGGAGCCGCATATGTTTGATTTGAAAGGATACGAAACCTCCCTGCTGGAGGGGGCCTGGGTCACGCTGGAAGTGGCGCTGGCCTCCCTGCTGCTGGCGCTAGTGCTCGGCATGCTGGGGGCGCTGGCCAAGCTCTCCCCCTACAAGTGGGCCCGTGGTTTTGCCACCGCCTACACTACCGTCATTCGCGGCATCCCCGATCTGGTGCTGATGATGCTGCTGTTCTTCGGCGGCCAGGTGCTCATCAACAACCTCTGTACCTGGGTCAACGAGAGCTACAACAACTACCTGCTGGCGAGCAATCCCAATCAGGAGTGGGTCTCCCTGCTGCCCGATTACATCGACATCAGCCCGTTTGCGGCCGGGGTGGCCACCATCGGCTTCATCTTCGGCGCCTACATGACCGAGACCTTCCGTGGCGCCATCCTGGCGGTGGACAAGGGCGAGCTGGAGGCGGCCCGGGCCTTCGGCATGCGGGCAACCCAGGTGTTTGTGCGGATCCTGTTTCCCCAGATGATGCGCCACGCCCTGCCGGGGTTTGGCAACAACTGGCTGGTCTTGCTGAAAACCACGGCGCTGGTCTCCATCATCGGGCTCGATGACATGGTGCGCAAAGCGTCCCTGGCTGCGGGCTCGACCCAGCTGCCCTTCACCTTCTACATGGCGGTGGCCCTGATCTTCCTGATCTTCACTGCGGTCTCCACCTCGGCACTGAAGTGGGCCGAGCGTCACTATGCGATAAAGACGAGGTAAGCCATGGATTTCTCAATCATTCTCACCGAATGGCCCACCTACTGGCAGGGCCTCTACACCACGGTACTGCTGGTGGCGGCTTCCTTGATCCTCGGGCTGATGCTGGCGGTGCCGCTCGGCATCCTGCGCAACAGCCGCAACTGGCTGATCAAGGGACCGATCTGGGCTTATATCTACTTCTTTCGCGGCACCCCGCTGCTGGTGCAGCTGTTCATCATCTACTACGGCGCCGCCCAGTGGGAGTGGCTGAAAAACAGCATCGCCTGGGATCTGTTCGCCGAAGCCTGGTTCTGCGCCCTGCTGGCGTTCACCCTGAACACCGGGGCCTACACCGCCGAGATCGTGCGCGGCGCCGTGCTCAACATGCCCAAGGGGCAGATTGAAGCGGCCAATGCGTTCGGCATGACCCGCTGGCAGACCCTGACCCGGATCATTTTGCCCAACTCGTTTCGCCGGGCACTGCCGGCCTACAGCAACGAGGTGATCTTCATGCTGCAGGGCTCGGCGGTGGCAGGCATCATCACCATCGTCGATCTGACCGGCGCAGCGCGGATCATCAACTCCCGCTACTACAGCCCGTTCGAAGCGTTCCTGACCGCCGGCCTGCTCTACATGCTGCTGACCTTCGTCATCGTCTGGCTGTTCAAGAAATGGGAAGCTCGCTGGCACGCCCACCTGCGCCCCCGCACCGTGTAAACGCCATAAAAAAAGCCCGCAATTGCGGGCTTTTTTGTCGCTGCGTGTTGCTTAGCGGCCCAGGTATTCCCGGTCGAAGAAGGTGTTGACCCAGTGGGGGCGGTAGATGGCGAGCAGGGTCATGGTCATGCCGTTGAGCAGCGCTTCGGGGAAGAGCAGCAGCGGCCAGATGGAAAGGTAGTCGGCGCTGATGGTGTACCAGGGATAGGTGTCGCTGAGGCCCATCAGGAGGGCGCTGGCCACCACCTTGACCGAGATGGAGAGGGCGCCGCCAAGAAAGGCCACCACGAACAGGTAGACGAACAGATGGCGCGGCAGCCAGGCCCAGCTGGCCAGAAACAGCAGCCAGGTGGTGGCGACCGGCAGGGCCACGCCGATGAGGGCCTGCCAGCCGATCTCGGCCAGCGGGATGACGCCAAAATAGCTGAGCACCAGCAGGGTGAGGCAGGGGGCGAGCAGGGCGAGACGCCAGCCCAGCAGCAGGGTGAGGCTGGTGAGGCCGAGAAAGTGCACGTCCAGCCCCTCGTGCAGGCCGGCCCGCAGGGTCCAGAGCGGTACCAGCACGATGGCGCCACCGAGGCAGAGATGCTGATAGAGCGGATTGTGGTAGAGGGTGCGCAGCAAGGTGCCGCGCAGGCTGAATATGAGCAGCAGTACCCAGAGCAGCAGGGCGGCGGCTTGTCCTTCACTCATGGCAGATCCTTGTCCGGTGACGGCATGCAGGTGGGCGAAGCCCGATGTGAAAGGGGCCGGCGTTTTCCCGGCCAGCCCCTGAGCTATCAGTATTTGACGTTGTTGTGGTACTTGGCGAGGATGCCCTGGACGCGGTCCATGGTCTCCTTGCTGGGCGGCTTGATCCCGTTGAGATCATAGGTGTCGCCCAGTACGTCCCACTTGTGCTTGCCAAGTTCGTGGTAGGGCAGCAGCTCCACCTTCTCGACGCACTCTCCCAGTTCGGCGATGAACTGGCCGAGCCCTTCGGCACTCTCGTCGTCGTCCGACCAGGTCGGCACCACCACGTAGCGGATCCACATGGTCTTGCCCTTGGCGGCCAGATAGCGGGCAAACTCCAGGGTGTACTTGTTGCTGACGTGGGTCAGCGGAATGTGCTTGTCGTCGTTGATCTGCTTGATGTCGAGCAGCACCAGATCGGTATTGTCGAGCACCTTGTCGAGCTGCTCGTCGTAGTGGCGCACGAAGCCGTTGGTGTCGAGGCAGGTGTGGATGCCCTTCTCTTTGCAGGCGGCGAACAGTTCGGCGATGAAATTTTGCTGCAGCATGGCTTCGCCACCGGAGGCGGTGACGCCACCACCCGAGGCATTCATGAAGTGACGATAGCTGGTGATGTCGCTCATCAACTCCGGCACTGTCACCTCGCGGCCGCCCTGGGTGTCCCAGGTGTCGCGGTTGTGGCAGTATTTGCAGCGCATCAGGCAGCCCTGCATGAACACAATGAAGCGTATTCCGGGGCCATCGACGGTGCCGCAGGTTTCAACGGAATGGATCCGGCCAATGACCCCGGATGCATCGGCGGTCACACTGGTTTCAGCGGCGGTGGCGCTGACTTCGACAGCGGGGATCCGATTAATGACAGACATAGACGACTCCAATGATTCGAGCAGGTCGTTATTTTATTACATAAAGCCCTATAAATCCTACATGTTTAGCCCGGTACCGGGGCACCCAGCAGGCTCTCTAGGGCTTTGGCGGTGAGCGGCCGGCTGGTCAGGAAGCCTTGATAATGCTGGCATCCGAGGGATTTAAGGATGGCGAGCTGCTCTTCATCCTCCACCCCTTCGGCGGTGACGGTAAAACGAAAAACCTTGGCCAGTTCCAGGATCGCCTTGACGATGGCCTTGTCCTGTTCGCTGTGTACCAGGGTCTGAATGAAGCTTCTGTCGAGCTTCACCTCGTCCGCCGGCAGGTCGCGCAGATAGGCGAGCGACGAGTAGCCGGTACCGAAATCATCGATGGAGAGCAGGATGCCGAGCTCCTTGAGCTGGCGCATTCTGGCGATGCTCTCCAGCCGGTTCTCCAGCACCACGGATTCGGTCACCTCCAGCAGCAGGCGGGAAGGAGGCACCCCGGTATCGCGCAGTATGTATTCCACCTGCTGCACGAAGCCGACGGTGTGGAACTGGCGGGCACTGACGTTGACCGACAGGTGGGGAATGGCCAGCCCGCGATTGAGCCAGAAGCTGTACTGGGCGCAGGCGGTCTTCATCACCCAGTAGCCGATGTCCTGGATGAGGCTGGTCTCCTCGGCGATGGGGATGAACTCCGCCGGTGGCACCATGCTGCCGTCGCTGCGCTGCCAGCGCAGCAGCGCCTCGATGCCGGACAGCGCACCGTTGTCGACCCGGTATTGCGGCTGATAGTGCAGTTGCAGCTCGTGGTGGCGCAGGGCGTCGCGCAACTGGTTGTTGAGCGCCAGCTTGCTCTTCTCTTTTTCGGCCATCGCCTCGCTGAAGAACACATAGTTGCCCTGGCCGGATCGCTTGGCCATGTGGGTGGCAGTGTCGGCCTGCTGCATCAGCACCAGGTGATCCTTGTCCTCGCTGGAGAAGAGGCTGATCCCCACCGAAGCGCTGCAGTGCAGCTTGTGATCCTCGATGTCGAACGGAATGCGAAACAGCCCCATCAGCTCGCGGGCGAAGTGTTCGGCCAGGATCTTGGCGGTGACATAGCCCTGGCCCAGGGCGGTGAACAGCAGGGCGAATTCGTCACCCGAGATGCGGGCCAGCACCAGGTTGTCCTGCGGCAGCCCCTTGAGCCGCTCCACCACCGCCTGCAGCAGCAGATCGCCGCAGGCATGGCCGAGGGAGTCGTTGATCGACTTGAAGTTGTCCAGATCCACCAGCAGCAGGGCGCCCCACTGGCCGCTGGCCTCCTGCAGAGTGCGCTGCATGATGTCGTTGAGGCTGCGGCGGTTGTAGAGGCCGCACAGATCGTCGTAATAGGCGAGCTGCTCGATGTGGCGCGCCGCTTCCTTCTCCTTGCTGATGTCGTAGAAGCTGCAGACGTAGTGGCTGATCTCGCCGTGCTCGTCCTGCACCCCGCTCACCATCAAGCGCACCGGGAACAGGTGGCCATCCTTGTGCAGGCAGCGCTCTTCCCCCATCCAGAACTCCTGGGCCGCCACTGCCTGACGTACATCCTGCTTCAGGTGATCGCCATAGTAGGTGGGTCTGAGCCGGACGATATGCTGGCCGATCATCTCATCGTCGGCAAAACCGGTAATGCGGACAAAGGAGCGGTTGACCTTGAGGATGATCCCCTTGTGATCCATCACCAGCAGGCCGTCGTGGGTGTTGAAGGCCACTTCGGCCAGCCGCAAGGCTTCGTCGGCGGCCAAGCGTTGCAGTTCGACGGCGGCCCGCTCGTGCTGGCTGCTGAGAGCGTCGAGCAGCGGCATGGGGTCGGCCAGCGGCGTGTCGAGCAGCAAGGTGAGCTGGCCGATGGGGGCACCGTGCTGGCCGTGCAGCGGAATGCCGACATAGACGGGGGCATTGAGTGCCAGCAGCTGGCTGGCCTGGGGATAGCGCAGGGGCAGGTCTTCCACATAGACCGCCTGGCCGTGCTGGAACAGCTCCTGGCCGGGGCCCGGGTCCATCTGGATGGGTTTGAGCACCGAGAAGGTCTCTCCCTCCAGCACGCAGCGCGGGATCATCCACAGCTCCTGGCCGCGCGGCTGGTACTCGCCGATCCAGCCGATGCGGGCGCCGCTGACGCTCATGCCCCAGCGCACCAGGGCGCGGCAATAGGCGATGCCGGTCAGCAGGGTGAGCTCGGCCGGCAGGGCCAGCACTGGGTTGTGCACAGGTTCGGGGAGCGGTTGCCAGTGGCCGAGCAACTGAGCGCTGTGCCGTACCAGTTGCAGCATCTCCTCGCTGAGCGGGGTGGCGTTGAGGTACTCGAGGCTCAGTACGCCGATGAGTTTTTCCTGCTCCAGCAACGCGCCGTCTAGGCGCGAGCTTACCCCCGCATTGGCCAGGTAGTAGTGCTGGCTCAGCATGGGCTGGTGCGCCGCCTCCGAAAAGCTCAGGGACTTGCGGGTGCGCAGGGCGCGGATGTAGCGGCTGTCGCCGCGAATGGCGGCCACTTCGTCGGCCCCCAGGGTGAAGACCGGGGTCAGCTGCTCGCTGCCGAGGGGGCCGTTGGCCTGATAGTGCCAGAGGATGAGGCGATCGGCCCCCAGGCTCTCCTTGAGGGTCTCCAGCATGGCGGCAAACTGCTGCTGACTCGCCATCTGGCTCAGGCGCGGCAGGTGCAGCGCCAGATCGGCCAGCGGCTCCTGGCGCAGGGTCTGCAGGCAGATGAGCCAGAAGGCATCCTGCTCATGGGAGAGGGCGACGTGCCACTGCTGGCCGGCAAAGCGCAGCACCAGCTTGCCGCCCTGGCCGCTGGTGAGCGCCTGCTCGATGGGCAGGCGCAGCGCATCCGGCAACTGGGCCGGCCAGGGGCCTCTGGGCTCATCGAGCCAGTAGAGCGGAGTTTGCATCACATCGGTCAGGGCGACCAGCCGCTGGCTGCGCACGTCCAGACGAAAGAACAGCGGTGTCTGGCTGGCAGAGGAAAGGTGACTGAGCGCGGTTGACGACATGAACTGATAACATCCTGTTGAACGACTGTCGGGTGGCAAGAATACTGCAAAATCGGTACAAACAAAATTTCATTGAATTCTAAATTAGAAAACACTAATTTAATGGCAATCTGTCGTTGACTGGAGTCTTGCTGATGAAACGGATCCTGATTGTAGGCGGTGTGGCCGGTGGTGCCTCTGCGGCGGCCAGAGCCCGCCGTCTGAGCGAAGAAGCGGAAATAGTGATGTTCGAGCGGGGCGAGTTCGTCAGCTTCGCCAACTGCGGGCTGCCTTATCACATTGGTGGCGACATCCCCAACCGGGATGCCCTGCTGTTGCAGACCCCCCAGAGCTTCAAACGCCGCTTCAACGTGGATGTGCGGGTCTTTCACGACGTCATCGAGATAGACAAGGCCGGCAAGAGTCTGCTGGTGCGCAACCTGCTGACCGGCGAAGAGCGCCGTGAAGCCTATGATGTGCTGCTGCTGAGCCCGGGCGCGGCTCCCATCCGGCCTCCGTTCCCCGGCATCGACAGCCCGGGTGTGCACACCTTGCGCAATATTCCCGACATGGATCGCATTCTGGCGGCGCTGGCGCACGATCAGCCGCGCCATGTCACCGTGGTGGGGGGCGGCTTCATCGGGCTGGAGATGATGGAGGCGCTGCACCAGCGCAAGCTGGCAGTCACCCTGCTGGAGCTCTCCGATCAGGTGATGGCGCCGGTGGATAAAGAGATGGCCAACATGCTCCATGCCCGCATCCGGGAAGAGGGGATCGAGCTGCGCCTGCGCACCGGCCTCTCGGCCATCGAGAGTCTGGATGTGCCTGCCGAGAAAACCTCGGCGGTGGCGACCGCGCAGCGGGGCGGGCTGCGGCTGACCCTGAGTGACGGCACCCGGCTCGATACCGGCCTGCTGATCCTCGCCATCGGCGTCAAGCCCGAGACTCTGCTCGCCGCCAAGGCGGGGCTGGAGCTGGGGCCGCGCGGCGGCATCAAGGTGGACGCCGGCATGCGCAGCTCGGATCCCTTCATCTACGCGGTGGGGGACGCGGTGGAGGAGACCGACTTCGTCACCGGCGAGTCTGTGCTGATCCCGCTGGCGGGCCCCGCCAACCGGCAGGGGCGCATCGCTGCCGACAACATGCTGGGCCGCAGCGAAACCTACAAGAAGACCCAGGGCACCGCCATTTGCAAGCTGTTCGATCTGGCGGTAGCCAGCACCGGCCTCAATGAGAAGCGGCTGCTGCAGCTGGGGCTGCCGTTCGAGAAGGCCTATGTCCACCCGGGCAGCCACGCCGGTTACTACCCCGGCGCCCACCCGGTCAGCCTCAAGCTGCTGTTTGCCCCCGATGGCAAGATTTACGGCGCCCAGGCCATCGGCAAGGACGGGGTCGACAAGCGCATCGACGTGCTGGCGGTGGCCCAGCGCGCCGGTCTCACCGTGTTTGATCTGCAGGATCTGGAGCTCACCTATGCGCCGCCCTTTGGCTCGGCCAAGGACGTGATCAACATGGCCGGCTTCGTGGCCAGCAACCACTTGAAGGGGGATACCCTGCTCTGCCACGCCGCCGAGGTCGAGGCCCGTCACCCCCATCAGCTGGTGCTGGACGTGCGCAATGGTCCCGAACTAGAGAAGCTTGGTCGCATCCCGGGCGCCTTGCACATCCCCCTCGATGAACTGCGCGGCCGCCTCCATGAGCTGCCCAGGGATAAAGAGCTGCTCATCAGCTGCCAGGTGGGCTTGCGCGGTCACGTGGCCTGTCGCCTGCTGAGCCAGCACGGCTTCAAGGTCAAGAACCTCTCCGGCGGCTTCAAGACCTGGCAGATGGCGGTGATGGAGTAACTCGCCACAGCCACAAGAGAGCGCCGACCCCAGGGTCGGCGCTGTTGCATCTGGCGGAGGCTGCTGGGGTTTTAACTGCAATGAGTTTTGTGTCAAGCGAGCCTGATCCCTTATCCTGTTGGCTATTGCGCTGCACTGGCAGCGAGCCAATCAGGGATGACATTTATGCGCCGCGTCGACTCTCACCCTCGCCTCTCTTGTTCCTCACCGCAACAGATGACCGCCCCGGGGCGCCGCTGGCCAGCCCTGCTGCTGGCGGGATTCACGGCACTGCTGCTGAGCGGCTGCGGCCCCGACAAGCCCGTCACTCATGTCACAGCGAATGAGCCGACCACGCAAACTGATGCCCAGCAGGAGGCCGGGGCGCCGAGTTCAGTCGTGCAGGCCAATGCCCGTCAATATCGCGATGCCCCGGCACTGGCGCTGATCTTCTCCGGCCCCCTAGCGCCCAAGGCAAACTGGCAGAGTTGGCTTTCGGTCAGCGAGGGGGGCAAGCAGGTGCAGGGAGAGTGGATCCTGGCCGAAGATGGCCGCACCCTCTATTTCCCGAACGTCCAGCCCGACAAGAGCTATGAGGTGAGCCTCAAGGCGGGGTTGGGTCCATCCCCCCAGAGTTGGACCCTCAAGACCCGTCCGCTGGAGGCGGGGGCTTCGTTTACCGCCAGCGGCATGGTATTGCCGCTGCGCGACGAGCTGCGCCTGCCCATTAGCGCGGTCAATGTGGACGAGGTCAATATCGATTTCTTCCGGGTCGATGCCGAGTATCTGCCCCGTTTCCTGGCCGAGTATCGCCCCGGTGCCGGCATGGGTAACTGGGAGCTTGAGCAGATCACCAAGCGGGCCAAGCGGGTGTTCAGCGGCCGATATGCGCTGGAGCTCGATGCCAACCGGCGCGAGACCCGCCTCATCAATGTGAAGGAGCCGCAGCTGGCTGAGGCCGGCGTCTACTTTGCGGTGATGTCGCCCCTTGGCAACTACGACTGGCGCAAGGAGACTACCTATTTTGCGGTGAGCGACATGGGGCTCAGTGCCCGTCGTTACCGCGATCAGCTGGAGGTGTTCGTGAGCTCCCTGGCCAGCGCCGACCCGCTCAAGGATGTGCAGCTCTCCCTGCTCGACGAGAAGGGCAACCGGCTGCAGGTGCAAAATACCGATCCGCAAGGCCATCGCCGCTTCGATCAGGTGCAGGGTGCTCGCCTGCTATTGGCCGAGCAGGGCAACCATCTGGCGGTGCTGCGCCTCGATGGGGCTGCGCTCGATCTCTCCACCTTCGATCTCGGCACCCAGCCCTGGCAGGCTCAGCAGCTTTATCTGTTCAGCGGGCGTGACCTCTATCGTCCTGGCGAGCGGCTCGACAGCGAGATCCTGCTCAAGGGACAGGATGGCCAGCTGCTGCCGGGCATGGCGGTGGAGCTGGAGGTGAAACAGCCGGACGGCCAGCTGCTCGAACAAAAGCGCCTGCTGCCCGATAGCCTTGGCGCCGCTCACTACGGCCTGCGCCTGCCGGACGATGCGCCGCTCGGGCGCTGGACCATCAACCTCAAGACCGCCGCCGGCAGCCGCTTCGAGTGGCCCTTTTTGGTGGAGGAGTTCTTACCGGAGCGGCTGAAACTGCAGCTTGGCAAGGGGCTGGATGGCGAAGTCACAGATTTGGACACCGCCCTGACGCTGCCGCTGCAGGGGGACTATCTCTACGGCGCGCCAGCCAGTGCCACCAAGGCCAAGGCGGAGGTGAAAATCAGCCGCGCTACTATGCCCTTTACCCAGTGGCAGGAGTTCACTCTGGGTGACGTGCTGCTCGCCGAGCAGGCCAAGGATCTCGAGCCCCTCAATCTCACCCTCGATGCGCAGGGGCAGGGGGCTTTTTCGTTAGCTGATGAGCTCGATGGGGTGCGCGCCCTCGGGCCGCTGGAGGTGGCCTATCGGGTGTCGCTCTCCGAGCCCGGTGGCCGCGCTGTCAATCGCAGCCGCACCCAGTATGGCTGGCCCATAGGCAGCCAGTGGCCTGCGCTCAAGGCCGATTTCGTGGCGGATCGGGTGGAAGGGGGCAAGCCGCTCCCCTTCCAGATCCTCAACCTCGATGAGCAAGGCCAGCCGGAGCCGTTCTCTTTTATCTCTCCATCTCTTCGGTTGCGTAGATTGAAGGGTAGACGACGACGAGGTAATTTTGTAATCTTTATTATCGTGCACCGTTTTACAAATGGACCGGTAACAATTATTGTGATCAATTTGTCGTTTTTTATGTATGTAGGGAAATATATTGACAATAACTTCGCTAGTTAAATGCGTTTGCATAGAAAAGTCTCCGTGGAAACTTCCAGAACGTTAGTCTGCTATGGGTATCGGTGGACAGGCTCTAATTGCTATATGGCACGGCGATTGTCGTTCG